>CAUYSK010087505.1:0-38669 GCA_963575035.1 Avahi laniger | reverse complement strand
TTTGTATTTGCCCGATTTTTTTCTCATTATTAGACTGGGATTTGGGATTTGGGGGAAGAATACTGCAATCAGAATACAGTGCCCTGGGGCCAGGAGTTGCTGGTGAGTTTCCACACTCAACTGGCCTTGCCAGGATCAGACTGGACTGAAAAGCCAGAATGGGAGAAGATGAAGGGTTTATTTGTGATAAAAGGAAGGGCACCCTGGAAATACCTGGGACGATGAGGAGGCTGGGGAGGAATGGAGGAGTCTGCAAAGGAACACTCAAGCTAAACAGTTATGCATGGTGCTGCAGATTTATACACTTCTAGCACCAGGGGGCGCCCTTCCCATGGACTGCAGTGTGTCTAGCTGCCTCCAGAGTTGTAAATGCAGCAGCCTAAAAATGTGGGCAGAAATGCTAATGTGCCTTCATTCTCCCACTTAGGCAGGAGGGCTGAGACGCTGAAGTTGTGTAGCTGTGCTATGCAGTGTGGTAGGAAAGGGAAGGAGAATAAACCCAAGGTCTGAAGACCATCAGGCTCCAAGCTCAGGCTATCAAACCCAGAGAGAAGAGAGATGAAATATGCTTGAACTTGTGCCAATCAGTGCCCAACTTGTCCCAGGAGAGCCTGCTCCAATCATACTGGAGAGGACCACCACCCCAGGGGCTCTCTGGGATACCTCAGAGATATCCTGGCCACGATGAAACCCGCATTTGAAAGGCCACAAGGACTACATTCTTACAGAAACTGCTTAAAGCTTCCTTCTACCTCTCAGATTTTCAGGAAGACACAGACGTAAATGACATTGAGCTGATGTAGGTCATTCTCTGCCTGGCCTCTGTTGCTTCCTTGACACAACCCGGTAGAAGGTCCAATTCTAGAACAAGAGAGAAATCATGACCTATAGCTTGGGTGTCAGTCCTTAAGACTCTGGTATTCTCAAGGCTTCCTTTGCAGAAGAGTGGTGAACAGAGCTGCCTTCTGATCCTTGGCCCAGAGTCAATTCTGTGAACTGCAGCTGAACTCTGGGGCCAAGGCTAAGTAGGAGACAGGTCTGATTCCAGATCTTGGCTAATGCATTCAATGCTCTGTGACCATGGACAGTTATGCATTACGAGTATCTGGCTTTTGACAGAGACTAGGTACAAGTTGTCTCATTTTCCCTCTAAATGAAATTGTATTCTCAGTTGGAATATTTTTACTATCTTTGCTATGACTTATTGACTTCCTTCTCCCCCAGAGCAGTGACCCTATCAAATCCCAAATAATTGTATGCCCTACTGATCTGTAGACCCCAGTCTTCCATGCTGGGGTGTGAAAGGTTCTCATCTTCTTGGACTCATCCCCAAGACTATATACATTGGTCCTTTGTTCTTCTGCCCGAACTGCTGGATAGCCCCTTCTTTATACTTGGCGACCTCAGTCTCAACCTAAACATATTTCCAACTTTCCAGCAAGAGCTAGTAATACCCCTTTGAGCTCCTGCAGATCTTTGCCCAAATCTCTGCCACAGCATCAGGCAGGTTATATTGTAATTATATGGATCTGTCTCACTAAGCTTGCCTTGCATGTGTATATGTGTATTCCAACCCCAAACACAATTCCTGGTGTCGACTAGCAACCAATAAATGCCTACTTTATTTTTGTGCGCCCTCATTTTTACTCTAACCAGGCAGAAGGGACCTATTTCAAGGATTTCAGGATTTTGATCAGGGTTCAGATGTGTGAAAAGCCCGGAGAGAACTTGACGCTGGGAACTTAGGAGCATGTTCGTGTGTCTCAACCAAGGAAGCAGATTCCTCCTTCCCTGGGATGAAGATTCTCTTACATGTCCTGTGTTAGGTAGGACAATTCCAATTCTCCTGCCGTTTGCAACCAACTACTCTTCCCCAGGACTCATGCAGACTTCTCCGTGCAGAGAGCAGTGGGTGTTGCTTTTGGCCTGGGAGGATGTGAGGAAGCCTGTCCTCCACCCATGAGCAGCAAACCGGTTTCCTTGTTCTCACTTCTTGAGCAGTGACGCTGCACAGCAGCCCACACCATTGCTGCAGCATTTCTGACCCGTAGGAGACTCGTTGTCCCCAGTACACATTACAAGGCAAGCACCATAGGTTCTGTTTGCCACTTCTGTACAGGTCCTGATCTTGGTGTCCCTATAATACACAATGATTGTTCTAGAATCAAGACTCAAAAGGAACCCATCCTTCCTCACAGGAGGAGAGACCCGACTGTCCCCCAGCTACTCCAATTGCAATGAAATCCCACTCAACCTATGCAACCTACTCATGAAAATCATTTCTGCCTTGGGGTCTGCTCGGACCCAGTCACATTTTTAGCATTTTCATCTGATGGAGTGTTGCTAGACATGCCATACTTTATGGCTAAGTGAACCAGATAACAGCCAGTTCATGATGGGTACCTTGGGTGGTTATATCACCTAAATAGCTGGGCGTTCAGCCTTTATCAGAGTTCAGTAGCTACTTATACAAAAGATAGTAGTACTTTCCAAAGAGGGTAGGACTTTGCTCCAAAACCCTAGGGGATTTCACTGTGATTCTCTTATCAGGGTTTTCCAGCTCCAAACAGCATTCCTGAGCAGCTGCAGGCATTTTGTGTACCAAAGATCTATTGGTTTATGAGGGCCAAGAGCCAGAGCTATAGAAACTACAGTTTGGGTCAACTAGACAGACAACGATTTTTATTGGCATTAACTCAAAGTTAATATCTTATCAAGTCTTAGACCACAGGGATCTTCCCTCCCCCATGGAGAAATCCCCAAGAGGTGGCAATTACTTGAATTTTTATAAAATTTATCTTCCATCATAAGTAATTCAGGTGTCCTACCAAGACATCTAGAGTACCTGCCTCATCTGTCTCCAGGCCCTATGTGTACTAGGTCAAACGGATATTATTAATATTTGGGATGGTAAAGTGGTCAATATTACCATAATGTAAAGTTTGTCACAGAGCCAGAGAGGTGACTGGGAAGTAAGACAGCAAAAGGGTACTGATACCCTGCAAAGTGAAAGCTTCTGCTCTCTGCTTCTGATGTTCCCACTTAGATTTTCAAACATCCAGATGAATAGCTGCATATCAGGTGCCAGGGGAAGTATTTATAAGCTCTAGTGAAGAGAACACACCTGAGATGGCAGCAGTAATTAAAATTACCATTAATCAATGTCATTGGTTTCGTTTTTGAGAGGGCCCAAGAATAACAACTCTTTTTCCTGCCTGGGTTTTGAACCAAAAATGAGAAATCAGATAAAGGAGTCAGCAGATGGGGGGCAAAATATTACCTTTACTGTTGATAAAAATCTAAGTTGGAGGATATAGCTAATAATTTCAGAAAATTGAGATCACAAATATTAAGACTCAGAGTTAAACAATCTCATTTAGCAGTGTTGAACTGGGGCGGGACCCCAGCACAGGAACAGGGTCTGTTCCTTGAGAAAGACAGGAAAGTCTCGCTCCTGTGGTCAGCTAGCTCCCAAGCAGAAGAGGAGGGAAAGGGGCCTGTATAATTTGTCAGTTATGTAAATAAGGGAGCAGAGAGAGGCCGGGATGTTATACTAACTGATGCTCCTTCCTGATAGAGGACCATTATCAAACTACAGGCACACCTTGGAAATACTGTAGGTTCAGCTCCAGACCACAGCAATAAAGCAAATTTCGTAATAAAATGAGTCAACATGAATTTCTGGGCTTCCTGGTGCATATAAAAGTTCTCTTGACACTATACTATAGTCTGTTAAGTGTGCAATAGCATTATGTCTAAAAAATGTATATACCTTAATTTAAAAATATTTTGGTGCTAAAAAAAGTGCTAATCATCTGAGACTTCAGCAATCTTTTTTTTAGCTGGCGGAGGATCTTGCCATGGTATTGATGGCTCCTGACTGATCGTGGTGGTGGTTGCTGAAGGTTGGGGTGGCTGAGGCAATGTCTTCAATAACACAACTATGAAGTTTGCCACATCATTTGACCCTTCCTTTCCTTAAAGATAACACTGTAGCATGCAACGCTGTTTGATAGCATTTTACCCAAGCAGAACTTCTTTCAGAATTGGAGTCAATCCTCTCAAATCCTGCCACTGTTTTATCAACTAAGTTTATGTAATATTCTCAGTCTTTTTTTTGTGTCATTTCAACAATGTTCACAGCACCTTTACCAGGGCTGGATTGTATCTCAAGAAAACACTTTGCTCATCCATAACAAGCAACCCCTCATCCATTCAATTTTACCATGAGATTGTGGCAATGCGGTCACATCTTCAGGTTCCATTTCCAGTCTAGTTCTCTTGCTATTTCCACCACATCTGCATTTATGTCCTCCACTGAAGTCATCAATGAGGGGTGGAATCAACTTCTTCCAAACTCCTGCTAATGTTAATATTTTGACCTCCTCTCATGAATCGTGAATGTCCTCAATGGCTCTAGAATGGTGAATCCATTCTAGAAGGTTTTCAATTTACTTTGCCCAGATCCACCAGAAGAACCACTATGGCAGCTATAGCCTTATGAAATGGATTTCTTAAATAATAAGACTTTAAAGTCAAAATTACTCCTTGGTCCATGAGCTGCAGAATGGATGTGTTAGCTGGCACAAAAACAACATTAATCTCTTTGTACATCTCCATCAAAGTTCGTGGGTGACCAGGTGCATTGTCAATGAGCAGTAATTTTGAGAGAAATTTTTTTTTTCTGAGCAGTAGGTCTCAATAATGAGCATAAAATATTTAGTTAAACCATGCTGTAAACAGAGGTGCTGTCATCTAGGCTTTGTTGTTCCATTTCTAGACCACAGGCAGAGTAGATTTAGCATAATTATTAAGGGCCTTAGGATTTTTGGAATGGTAAATGGGCATTGGCTTCAACTTAAAGTCACCAACTGCATTAGCCCCCAACATGAGAGTCAGCCTGCCCATTAAAGCTTTGAAGCCAGGCATTGACTTCTCGCTAGCCATAAAGTCCTAGATGGCATCTTCTGCCAACAGAAGGCTGTTTCGTTTACGTTGAAATCTGTTGTTTGGTGTAGTCACCTTCATCAGTCATCTTTGCTAGACTGTCAGGATGACTTGCTGTAGCTTCTACATCAGCATTTGCTGCTTCACCCTGCACTTTTATGCTCTAGAGACAACTTCTTTTCTTAAACGTCATGAACCAACCTCTGCCAGCTTCCAGTTTTTCTTCTTTAGCTTCCTCACTTCTCTTAGCCTCATAAAATTGGGAGAGACAGGGCCTCATCCTGGATTAGGCTTTGGCTTAAGGGAATGTTGTGTCTGGTTTCATTTCTATCCAGGCCACCCAAACTTTCTCCATAACAGCAATGAGGCTGTTTTGCTTTCATATTATTCCTATGTTCACTGGAGCCACATTTTGAATTTCCTTCAAGAACTTTCTCTTTGTATTCACAACTGTTTGGCATAAGAGGCCAAGTTTTTGGCTTTCTTGGCTTTCTTGGCATGCCTTCCTCATTAAGCTTCATCATTTCTAATTTTGGATTTAAAGGGAAGATGTGTGACTCTTCCTTTCACTTGAACACCTAGAGGCCAATGTAGGGTTATCACTTGGCCTAATTTCAGTATCGCTCAAGGAATAAGGAGGCCTGAGGAGAAAGAGGGAGTTAGAGGAACAGCCGGTCAGTAGAGCTGTCAGAACATCCACGTTTATTAAGCTCACTGTCTTATATGGGCACAGTTCATGCTGCCCCAAAACAACTGCAATAGTAACTTCAAAGATCACTGCTCAGAGATCACCATAACAGATAACGGTAATGAAAAGTTTGAAATTCTGTGAGAATTACCAAAATACGACACAGAGACATGAAGTGAGCTCACGCTGTTGGAAAAATGCCACTGATAGACTTGCCTCATGCAGGGTTGCCACAAACCCTCAACTTGTAACAAACACGGTATCTGTGAAGTGCAATCAAGCGAGGTGCTGTAAAGCGAGGTGCTATAAAATGAGGTGTGCCTGTGTTTGTTCTTCTAGCTGTTAAACCTAGGGTCAACCACAGGTGTGGCCATCCTTCCTGGGGAAGGAGGTCAGCAGTTAGCAAGGCAACTCGACTTTTATCTTTGTGAGGTTACTCATAGCTTCTTTGGGTATCCTCTGGAACCCCAAACAATGGATGTACAGACTGTGAGAAAGTTTGGGGAGAAATCAGTGTGTTTGTGTTGGTGGGGAAGGGGTACCGCAGGCTGGAACAGAAGAGGACCAGGCACCACACGCAGAAGCTAGGCTAGAGGAAGGCTTTTTGATTGTGCTCTGTCCTCCCCTCACTTTGTCCCAGGAAGTCTGTGGCTGTAAGGAGGGCAGCAGCGGTGTCAGTCCTGTCCTGGTCCAAAGAGTGAGATGACATCATCATGGGCTGGAGATGCAGCCATAGGAGCAGGCTGGTCTGCTGGAACCTCTGCCACCTCTCCATTCCCCAACCCTAAAGTTTAGCTAATTGAACAACCAAAAGGGACAGATCTTGAGAAGTAAGTAGATGTGTCCAGGACACAGGTACTGCCATGGTCAGTTTTGTGGGCCAGTTGGCTGCAGTCCTCAGCTATTCAAACGCTAATCTCGGTGTTGCTGTGAAGGTGTGCTGTGAATAGGAATAAAGCCAGCCCATCATCCCTGGCTTTAAGTGAAGGAGGTCATCCCGGACAATTTGCACGGGACGGAGTCAATCAGTTGAGAGGCCTTAAGAGCCACGCTGAGGCTTCCCTGGTGAAGCAGAAATGCTACAGCTTCACCCTGGGCCTGAGGGTTCCCACCTGCCCTTCCTGACAGCCGCTGCGTGGACGTTCTGCTTGCCTTGCCTGCCCCGCGGCCACGTAAGCCAATTCCGTGCACTCTTGGAATACATCCCCTGCTGGTTCTGTTTCTTTGGTGGAACCCTGACTGACACAGGCTCCTGGAGGTCCCCTGAGATACAAAGTCACCTGCTAGAGGCAAGGTGGTTGGCAGGTTGGGAGTAGATATGCCCAGATTATAACATCACTCTGTTCTGTGGTATGCATGCCCCATCCCCCTTCAAAATCACCAGGAAGGGCACAAGTAAGGACATGACTCGTTTTAGCCCTTCCTCCTAAATTATACTTGAGCAGCCACAGAAGCTGATATCTCCAGGGAAATACAAGCTCCCAGGGGAAAAACAAATCCAAGACATCTGAGGATGGTAACTGATGTGAAAGAAAGATACCATCTTAACGATACATTCTAGATGAAACAGATTTAATGAACCAAATGGAGAAAGATATAGGACATTGGATTATAAGATGTGCTACATGAGAAGCAAGTGTTAGGACAGGAACAGCAGTTATGGGAGACCAAAGCCCAGCAGCTAAGTGGGGGATCTGAGTGGAAAGCCAGCAGAAGTGGACAGACCTCTGCGAGATGGAACTTGGAGCGGCCGGCCCAGACTGTCAGTTTGGCAGGGCTTCTCTGGGAGACCTCTGGCCCGGTCAAAGTCTAAGTCAAAGGCTCCACCCTGGATTGCAGTGTCTGATGTTTATAGGTCAAGCCTGAGATCAATTGTCTCCTGGTTGGATTTTCCCCTAAGAAGTAAGTAAGGGCTTACTTATCCAAGTCCAACCTCTGTCTGCCGACCTGCTCCATATAAAGCAGCCATTCAGAAAGCTTCGGGCAATCAATCCAGGCCAGGGCTGGGACCTCAGCCAGAAGATAAGGCCAGGGGAGGGGCGTTGGTGCCTCCCGGCCATCAATGCCAAGTTGGAAGAACAGGGCCTCAGTTCCTGGGGGTGTTGCTATTGCATCCTGACTCCTAATCGCTCGAGGGCAGGAGCTGGTGCCTCCAACTCGTGCCTCTTAGAGCTCCACATTCTGAGAGTCAGGGTCTCCTGGAGCTCAGTGCACTGCCTTAGCATGGGCCATCCCCACATCCGCTCCTGCTCCTTCTGAGTCTTCCCCTGATAAAGGCGGCTCCAGCAGGCCTGCTCTGTGCAGCATGCTCATTTAGTTTTGTTTGCTTCACCAAAATTATGTTCCCAGAATGCCCAAGAAAATATTCTTGTGCTCTTTGCCCAATCTGGAGATATAGACATGGAAGGAGGAAAGGAATCAGGTAGGAGGACCTCGTCTCCGACCCACTGGTATCTGAGTGCCTGTATTCGCAGCCCTCCTTGCAGGGCAAATGGGCTGTCCTGCTAGGCCAGAGGGTGCATGGAACGTCTACACGAGCAGAACGACTCAGCTTGAATAATGCCATAGATACGGCTTATTTTGGATACGAGGTTTTTAGAAAGTGGTCACCCCATCACTACGGATATTCATCTTCTAGGGCTGTAATTCCATGGATAGAAAGTAGCCAGGAATGGATTGTGGGAGAGTCTTGCTGTGACACCAAGCGTGGGATTCATGGATTGATGAGAAACCTTCTGGCACTGGTCAGCAGGGATGCTTGTAACCGTCCGTCCACCTTTCCAACACACAAAATTTGATCATGACATTTCCTCTGCTTAGAACCTCTAGCAGTTTACCAGACAAACACTGTGGCAGGCAGCTCACTGCTCCTTGGACCCCAGCTTGGATGCGCCTCTGCTGCGCCCCTGAGACCCTGCAACAGCTACCCGTGGCAATCGCTGCCTTTCTGCAGAGAGGGCTCACATTTCTCCCATGAATGAACTGCCCTTCCACATCTGGGCAATTTTATGCTCCCTTTAATCTCTTCCTTAATTGTTCTCCACTCTCCGAGAACTTTCCTGGCTTCCCCAGGCAAAGCCCATGATTTTTCTCTTTGCTCCCACAGAACGTAGTAGAAATCTGTACAAAGCACAGGGTCGTAATCTATAACAGGTCTGTTTCCCCGACCTGGTTATCTTTCCCTTTTAATCTCAGCTCCAGCACACCGCCTTTCTGGCACAGGATGGACCCCAAAAATTGGGGTTCCCTTTCCTTCCCTTCTATCTCCCAGGATCACTCATTTTCCAGGAAGAGTTAAGCCCCCTTGGTGGCGGAGGGGAAGGAGGGTGAGAAACCCTTGGTTAATAATGACCATGGGAGTCCAGGGTCAAAGTTCATTTGAGACACTCAGGGCTGTCTTTGGACAGGGCTTCTCTTCTAGGGGCGGGGCTTAGATACTGCAGCCAGGTAGTATCTGATCTCCCTTTCTCTAAGAGCGAGCCAGACTCCTGTGTGCAGTGCACAAGGGGGCCTCGGTCTGCCGCAGCCAAGTCGCCTGGGAGCTTGTCCATCCCCTTGGACAGCTCTTGAGGGGTTTATGACCACACCATATCATTCCCTAGGGACACCATGCATCTCCCGAGCACTTTGCAAGACAAACCCCACAAGTCCCTTAAGGCATTTCCAGCCACTCCAGGTCTTTGTGCTCTGAAATACACAATGGTCTTTGGGGAGCCTGGAGCGGTCACTAGGACAGGGATGTGGGGGCTCTCAGGGCTGGCAGGACTCCAGCCTCTCCTCCCTCAGCTTCATCAGCCTCGCTCTTCTTGTAGGCTCCCATTTGCACAGCCTGGCCCTCGGGAGAATTTTCTCCCTATTCCTAAGTCTGTGGAGTCTCAACACTGTCATAACGCTCTTCTTTCCACCTCATAGGAAGATATTATAAAAGCTCTGGCCACAGCCAGCCATCTCCCTGCCCGCATATACCCTGTGTTCACCCTGGAGCTACAACCCTTGGAGTCCCACGTCCAGGGCACATGTCCTAACTAGAGGAGTGACCCTACTGTCTCCCGTCAGTTTCCATCAGACCCACCCACCATGTTAAGAGGGATTGGAAACGCAGGGTGATCGCTCCTGTGGGTCAGAGGAAAGGGGTCGGACGGATGGCGCGGGCACACTGCCTGCCCCTGTGCCAGACTGTTCCCAGGTCTAGGGCTGGGTTGTAGCCTTCTCTGCTCCCATCACTGACAAAAGGAGGCCTCCGAGTGAGGCCATCGCCATCCCCACGGTGATAAAAGCCACCAAAAAGAAAACCATGTGCCTGTCTTCATGCTGGTGTTTGCTGTGCTGCCCACACAGGGAACAATCTGTACCCTTGGTGTCACCAGAAAGGAGGGTGGGGGGAGGCAGTGGGGCAGGAAGTATATCCAATGCGAGCTCTCCGGCGAGTGCCGCCAGGTGCTCTGATCCTCTGTTCTATTTCACAGTGGGCTTCTCTCTAACCAGTCGTGTTTCTTGTAGATGCAAAGGCCAAACATGAGACTTTCAGGAACACATTTTAGCGCTTTGTTCATTGTTACACATCCCAACTTGGCACGGGTTTTCCTAGTGCCTACACAGAGTAACCTTCTGGAAGGCCATCAATATTAACAGTTTGCTGTGTGTTTTTCTAAGGCTTCTTCCTATGCTTTTACAGGCAAATGTGCATATATACAAATATATAGTTTTTGCAGAAATGAAGTCATATGCATTATATGTAGCATTGGTTTCCTCTTTCTCACCTCCTCTCTTCAAATCTAAAGCCACCTCGGAACTGGGGGCTGGTGTCTAGGACTCTCCGTGACTGGACATGGTGGCACCTGTGCCCGCGGCAGGCCTGTGTCCTGTGGCCTGGGCTGAAGCTCCCTGAAGGCTCGGAGCTGTTAACTCTGGTATTTTTCTTCGCTCGGGTCTCTGGAAGCTACAGTTTCATTTTCTTTCTCAGTGACCTATTCGCTCCTCACATTGAGCCTTTGCTTCTTTCATTTGATGGATGTGTTGGCCCAGGTCACAGGAGAACATCCTCTCCAGGTCGGTCTGGCTCTTCTCAAACTGGAGGACATCCTGCTGCCACTTGCCACAGTTCCTATGCAGGGCCTTTAACTGCTGTGCAGGACTCTGATACACCTGTCACCTATGGTGACATTAGTCCTAAAAACCACGTTTTCATGCTGGGACAGCTTGTGGATACTCTCCAGCTGAGAGTTGTGGCTGGACTGGATTTTGCTGAGCTTCCCTTGTTGTTTTTCCAGCTCTCCCTGGAACTCATTCTTGTCCAACTGCATGGTGCCTCCCTCTGAGGCCACCCCGCTGCCTTCCAGCTCCTGAGCCACGTCTGCAGAGCCCTGCTTCAAGGAGACGATGACACAAGCCACCATGGCAGCTCACATGAGGGGTGGGGACTTCATGCCACGAAACTCATTTTCCAATCCCATCATCTCAAAATTAGGGCTGAGAATCTCCCCAATAGTCTGAGATTTAAATAATCATTTCTGTGAACAGCATAGCAAATATTAGGTGCTTCCACATCACATCAGAAAAATTACATTTCTCATTATTTCCCAGAGAAGACTTTTTGATTTGATTGCTAACAAGAGAAGATTTTTTTCCCCTTTGACAGAATTACTAATGACACCCATGAAAGTGTTTCTTCGGCAAAGCAGGAAACCCATTCCGCAGGTGAATGTGAATTCCCCCTGTGGAAGCCGCAACTGGTGTCATTGCTCAGACAAGGCTCTGGCAGCAGAAATGTCCTCAGTCCCCAACTTTCTTACACTCATTACCATTCCCCTGTTTTGCCAGCCACCAATTATAATCTATATTCACTGCCTTCAGGGAACGGTAAATACAGTTAAAAGAAAAAACAAAAAACAAATCAATTGAGTTCCTCAGCACGTTTTTCTTAGAACTCATCACAGACATGATAGTTCTGAAAACACATTTCAAAATCTGGGCTTTTTTTGAGAAAAGGATTTAAGCTGGGAGGGGGAGGGTATTCCTAAGGTTAAGACCCCAAGGAAACTGGGAATACGGTCGGTATTGTTAATAATATATGCATTTTTAAAATTCACGATAATTTTGAGAGCTAGTTTCCCACACATTGAGAGAAAATCGTATAGACACTGGCAGGAGAATAAAGTGAAATCTGAGAGCCAGAAAGTTAGACATCTGAGAATGGCCCTGCTAGGGCTTCATTCAGCCCTGCCGGGGAAGACGGTGGACTGCAGGCACAGGGGAGCAGGAGGGAGGTGTGCACAGGAAGACCACCCATCTTTCCAAGAAGCCCCAGGCCTGGTGGGCTCAGAGGAGCTTAGGCTGGGACACACAGGACGGAGCCACAGTCCTGACCCAGGAGGCCATGGCAGAACCCAGCAGCAGGGCTGATGCCCAGTGACCAGAAGGACTATGATGCACCTCGTCAGATGCCAGCAGGGGTCAGGAGACAACAAGAGCAAGACTCCTGTTGTCCCCTGACAGCTCAATCACACAGCAGCCTCCAGAACACAGAGAGACCCTGGGAAGAATGGGAGAAGGAACATAGAAGAAGGATGGGAGGCAGAGGATTCGCAACTGGAGAAAAACATCAAGAAGCAACTATGTTTACCTCGATGGCCACATTAAATTTTCTGCCACCAGAAGAAAATGGGACTGGAGAGCTCGGTCCAATTATAGAAAAAAGAAAGTTACATTTTTGCACAAGAAAGTTGGTGACTATGAAATGTACAAGCATCACATGAAATAAGCAGTCTTATGAAACTTACCAAGGATATTTCCAACAACCCATTGTTTAGGGGATTGAGAAAAGGGGAGAGAAGGTGGCATTTTCCAATCTTAAGAAAGTGTTTTATATCCGAATTACATCTATCCCAGGGCACAACTGCCAAGAGCTTTGTAAGTCTAGGCCTGTAGAAGGAGAGGTATAAAGCACCTTCAGGACAAAGGCTAGAAACCCAAGGCCCCAATGGTTTGGGCAATCCCAACTATTGCTTTTATTGTTCCATTTCCTGACACTTTTAAAAGGCTGTTGAAGCTCTGAACGAATTCATACAAGAGTGGTACAGTCATTCATCGCTTCCAGGGAAGGGAACTGGATACTTAGGTGGCAGAGCTAGGAAGTAGCCTTACTTTTTGGTTGGATGTCTTTTAATGTCTTTTGAATTTGATATAATGTTCACTTTACCTGTTTGAAAATTATTGATTTTAAGACCATTAAGTGCATGATGATAAACTCCTAGTGAGTCCAATGATCGGTTAGGGACTTGAATCCCCAGACTTCATCTTGCATCACAGGTAGAGCAGCCTCCCACCTGGAAGATGCAGGGATTCACTCTTTTCAAGAAATAAAGCGGGATAAGAAGACAAGCTCTTCCAACCTCCCAAATCGAGAAGACATAGAGAGGCAGGACAGAAGGGAGCGAGGTTTACAATTTTAAGGTAGACATAGGTGAGAAGGTTATAGAACCAAGAGCGAATACAAATCAAATTGGCCTGCAGAGATTACAAATGAAAAGAATAAAATGAAGCCAGTGTCCCCACACTGTGGATCTACCTCTTGATCCCTTGGAGCCTCAGTTTTCTCATCTTTAAAATGGGAATAATGATAGCTACCTGAGTTTTTGCAAGGATTAAAGAAGACTGTACATGAAACTCAAGCAACATAGCACCTGGTACGTTAAGGAACTTGGTAAATACTGGTAGCCCTCTCCTTCCAGCCCCTGGCAGAAAGAAGACCCCTTAAGGAGATGAATAAGAAGTCATTGTACTAATGTCTCCTTGAGGAGCCTGGGAGTACAGGGTCCTGAGATTTAGAAGGAAATAATGCAGCCTAAAGAAATTTCTCTCTGGCTGTGCTGTTCCCCTGTTGGGAGAGTTTCCATAGAAGGGGGAAATCCTTCAACCATCCTGTTAGGATCAAGCCTGTCTTCCCTGAAAATTTTTTTTATTTTCTTTTTTTTTTTCTGAATGTGTATATTTTCTACACCAAGATACAGTCATCCCTCAGTATCTTCAGGGGATTAGTTTCAGGCCCCCCCATGGATACCAAAATCCACAGATGCTCAAGTCCCCACAATCAAATGGGCCATATTTGTATATAACCTATGTGCATCCTCCCATATACTTTAAATCATCTCTAGATTACTTATGATACCTAATACAATGTAAATGCTATGTATATAATTGTTATACCATATTTTTTGTGTTATTTTTTATTGTTACACTGTTATTTTTTATTGTTTTTTCATTTCCCCAAATATTTTCCATCTGTGGTTGGTTGAATCTGTGGATGTGGAAACCATGGATACAGAGGAACTTACTGTATCTAAAAATGAAACTACTTAAAATGTAAAAAAATGCAATCACAATTTTGTCTCTCAATTCCCACATCTTTTCCCATTTTCCTGTCTGCTAAACTCAGTGGGAACCCAAGAGGAGAGGAGCTTGGAAGAGAGAACAGGTGGGGACAGTGCTCGGGTCTGTGAAGGGTGAAAGTGGGCGGCAGCTCAGGACCGGCGCGTGGTCAAGGCCTCGGCCACCAGGAAGAACTGTGGGTTTTTTCACCACCCTCAACTCCACTCGTTTCCTTGATGCCGGGCTCTGCGTGCTTGGCTGTTGACCTCCTAGGAGGAAAACACCCACATCAATGGGAGTGTTATGGAAGGTTCTGGATTGAGGTGGGGTGGGGGGAGGACAGAAAGTCTGTATGAACCGGTACATGAGGAAACATATTTCTTCTCACCTGGAGAGTGAAATGGGGGAGGCAGATGCTGCACGAGAGTAGAAAAACAGCCCTGGGATCTAGAAGTCACTCCATAAACCATAGCCCCCTTTCGCCTGTCATCTACTCTGGCTCTGGCCCCCACCCAGAAACCTGGAGAAACCTCAGCTGGAAAGTCAAATAAGCAGAGACCAGTTGTCTGGCCCCAGGATAAAAAAGGGAAGTTGTATGAAAAGAGAGAGAGGAAAAAACCAAGTCTCGTGTTATGCAACAGGTGAAGTCCCACATTGCCCCACGCCGAGGATTCCATGCTGTCATTTGTAGCTCCGGGTGAAGCATTTCTTCACGAGGCCACGCAGGCCTCCCGCGGCCTTCCTGGAGAGCTGCTTCCTGGAACTGAGCCCTCCCCTTTGGATTTGCTGAGGGGCAGGAGGCTTGGGGAGAGGGGTCCATGGTGAGGGAGGAGACCCAGGTTCTGGCCCTAACCTTGCCCTCTCACCAATAACCAAACGGACACAGGTCATGGCTCCGCTCTGCACTGCATCTGACAAGTGAGAGGATGGACTCTTTTCCACAGAGGAGCCCAAGACCCCTCAGAGAACCACAGGAGTGTCGAGAAGAGGCGCACTTCCTGTGGGTCCTGTTCCTGGCTAGCACCTCAGCCCGCGTCCTCCGCCGCTGAAGCAGAACCTCCTCTTGCAACGCCTCTCCTCGCTGCAGCCCATCTCCCGGGAACGTGTCCACCTCACCCTGGGTTTCTCCCGCAGGGAAGTTTGGCTCACGCTCTAGAATGTTCTGTTCCCTTCTGCGCTAAGCTGTAGGGGGTCACTATCAGTGACTGTTCAGTCGGCGATTGTGTTAGTTTCCTATTGGTCCTGTGACAAGCCACCACAAAGTCGGTGTCTTGAACAGCACACGTTTATTGTCACAGTTCTGGAGGCCAGTTTCGCTGGGCTGCACTCCCTCTGAGGCTCTAGGAAAGGAATGGTTCCCTGGCCTTTGCCAGCGTCCAGGGCTGCCCTCGAGCGCCTCTCGGTTCGTGGCCTCTGCCTCCTTCAGAGCCAGCAGCACAGCATCTTGCTTCGGTTGCCACATCGCTGCCTTCTCTTCTGTCGTCAAATCTCCCTCTGCCTCACCTTCTAAGGCCACTCACGGCCTGACCACACAGCCCAGGGTAATCTCTCCATCTCAAGATCCTTAAGGGACACATCGGCAAAGTCCCTTTTTCCAGATGAGGTAACAGTCACAGGTTTGGGGGATTATAATGTGGGCATCTGGGGGCCACTGTTCAGCTACCACAGTGAACTTACCTTGTCTTCGGCCTGAGGACCAGGCATTCTCTCTCCCATCCCACCCCCTCCCCTGGGAAGAGCATTGCGTGTCTTTCTCCAAATCCACACTTTAACCTCCCAGGCCACCCCAACTCCCCCTCCCTTCTCTTTCTTTAGGCCCTGAGAACATTCCAGGACAGCTCCATCAATGGAACTTTCTGCAGGGATGGATGGTTCTATATCTGTGCCACGCAACAGGGTAGACGCAAGGCACATGTGGCTAGCGTGGCTCAGGAACTGAATTTTAGATTTTATTTCATTTTAATCAGATTTAATTGACATTTAAATAGCCACTCCGGCCAGTGGCTAACATATTGGACGGTGCAAATCTAGGCAGACGAAAGCAGAAGGTAAGGCCAGGCGGGCTCTTTGCTGCTAGTCTCTCCTCACACCTGTTTTGGATCAGCTCTGCCCCAGTCTCCTCCTCTCAGTCCTTCTAGAATCTGAAGGAGTTTTCTACCGGGGCTGGGATGATGGGGTGGCTACGAGCAGGACAGGAAGGGCATTGTGTCTGTTGGCCCCAGAGAGGTGCAGGGCCCCAATTCTGCTTTTGCTAAGGACTAGGAACATTCAAACAATCTTCAAGGTAGTCTCTGCCTATCCTCCTTACCCAGTAGGTCCCCCTTTTGGGGTTAGAAGGGTTATTAAGCTGATGTGACTTTCGGTTACTCCTGCGACATTTCCAAACCCAACCAGACGTCGCATCCTTCCATCCTGATGGTAACACCTCACATTTGCTTTGGGCTTTAGAGCTGATCCATTATCTAACCAACCTGGTTATAATAGCCCCGATAGAAGCTGTGCCTGTTGTAAGTAAAAAGGCCGAAGCTCAGAGAGGGGAGGGGAGAATCTTCCAGGTGCCCGGCCCCATGACGGATGCTTTACACATCACCTCACAACGGCCCTTCAAAGTGATTAATATTATCCCCCTTTTACAGGTATAAAAATTGAGGTCCAGTAAGGCAAGATGACTGTCCTACTGTCCTGTTGCTAATAAGATGATGAAGTCACTTTTCTGACTCTGGACTACTTCCGCTCCCCGTCCCGTGCTGCTTCCTTCGTTTACCACTTGCCATGAGATGTCCAAACGCTAACCCTTCACAGCCCAGTTATCCTCTCAGACCATCCCTCCGTGGAGCTCCCCGAGTAGACCCGCAAGCCTCAGCGACTCACCTCACCTCTCTGTGCCCGTTTACTCGTGTGTGAAACCAGAGGCAACGGTCCCTGCTTCACGAGTGTTAAAATCTTTGTTGGAAGCATTACGTAGGATCATGAGAGGGTTTAGCCCAAGCACGTATTAAGGACTCAGCAATTTTTCCTTCCTATTGTTTTTGGAAACTGTAGTTTGTCCCTTCTAATGGCACT
Source organism: Avahi laniger (assembly GCA_963575035.1). Taxonomy (NCBI): domain Eukaryota; kingdom Metazoa; phylum Chordata; class Mammalia; order Primates; family Indriidae; genus Avahi; species Avahi laniger. Next base: position 21,604 of record CAUYSK010087505.1, on the reverse strand, counting down.
AGGCAATTTCTTTCACCCTAAATTGAATTAAAATGACAAAGAAATGGTCTACCTTTGTTTAAAAAGTTTTATTATGAAAACACACGGAATCAACTGCATCATCCATGTATCCACAATAGTAGAGAAACAGTGATGGTGGGCCGTCCCCATGGGGGACATGTGTCCTTTGGCAAAACAAACATAAATAATGGAATAACACCCAATACAATAACATAGCACATGATAAAGATTAAATTAAGAGAAGGAACAGGAACTACTGAGAGGAGTCGCTGAGTGTGGAGAAGGTGCGTCTCACTTGGAAGCATCCAGGCTCGGGTGACCTTCCCTGAAGACTTCCTTCCCCTGAGCCCACAGCAGCTCAGTTCAGCTCCAAGTCATCCACATACTCCTGGACCCAGGGCTCACTGGGGTTGGCACAGACCTGCCTGCCCCTTTTGGTCTGGAACCTGTAGATGAAGGAGTGAATGGATTAGAATCCCATGGGACCTTTGAGAGCATGTGGTACTACCCCTAGCCTGTGGTAGGCATCTTCTTCCGCTTAACCGTGGTGGCTGGCATCCTTCCTGGGCTGGCACTGAAACCAGACTCCCTGAAACTTCCACCCATTGGATTTAGCTGTGGCCCCAGGGCTTGCCCAGATTAGGAACTGCTGGGTGTTGCAATCGACATAAATAGATCTCCCAGTCCCTACTGACTCTAGAAATGACTTTCCCACGTGTTTTTCTAGCATGGTTTAAGAAATCGGCTCCTATCGCATGTGACTGTGTTGACTTTAGTTGGGTTCCTGGCCTCTGGATAACTTCGTTTCCAGGAACCCCCATCTTCTGCTTTGGCTGCCACCCAGCCACTTTCCCTCAGTCACTCAAAAAGTGACTTCATGACCTGTTTCCTTAGAGACCCCTGGGAGGGCTTCAGCACTGAGAACGGACTCCCCACTGTTTGGTTGCCCCAAACGGGCTCCCCTTTTCCATCCCACGCTGCCCCTTGCCTCCCAGGGCAGCCCGGGTTAATACTCACACTACAGCTGGCTTCGAGCAGAGGCTGCTGGTCTCAAAGTAATCCGTCACAAAATTTCGGGGAAGCTTCCGCAGGGTGTAAGAGAAGCAGCAGGCGGTGGGAGGGTCTGAGCCCACTGGAAGGAAAGGCCAGAGTGAGGTGGCAGCTCTCCGTGGGAGCTGTTCATTTTGGCTTCTAGTTATAAATATTCATTAAGCATCCCTGGGAACCTACCAGAACCCCAAATATTGTCCTTTGTATCCATTCCCACCTACCCTGAGTGGGAGTCTTATTCTGAATAGTGGATCCTCAGAGAAGAGCAAGAAAGAATTCTAGAGGATTGGAACTGGATTGAATCCCAGAACATATCTCACTCCCTTTGTATTGCAGATGGGGAAACCAGAGCTCGGAGGGAACAGGGGCTTACTTAAACGAGTCATTAGTGGCAGAGCCAACTCAACAGTCTCACTTCTAACCCATCCTTTTCCTCTACTGGTTGCTAATTCTTAAGAAAACAGGACAGGAACTTGAATGTTATTGACTAGCTATGAGACTTTACATTTAACAGCAAAATACTCGGAATTCTTCCCAGCTCCCTTTTGTCCCATCCCTAGATCCCACTAGCCCCAACTAGAAAAGTGGACTCTGCCTACATCTTGACTCTAGAGTAATAGGTGGAGTCGTCAACTTACTTGGTGCCGAGAGCGCTGGGGAGCAGAAGGCAGCCGCTAGCACGAGGAGAGCGAGAGCAGTCACGCAGAACTTCATGGTCTTGGTGGAGGAGAGGTTTCCCCAGAGCTGAGAGTGCAGAACTCGGGAGCGTCAGAACCCAGCTGTGTTCTGTGCTGATGCTGGGTTGGGACGCTCTCTTTATAGGGATGCTGTGGCCTAGGCCGAATGTGGGGGCACAGGAAGGTGAGTGGAATTTCCAGGGTAAAGATGATGTCACAGCACCTCTAAGGAAACTGAAGCTAGCTGAGAGTGAGGAGCTGCTCTCAGCTTCTCTTCCCCAGGGTGATGTCACCACAGAGAAAGATGAGGGAGGTGGAGAGCTGCACGCTAGAGGGAAGTGGTACAACCAAAAGCAATAACCGAGATTGGGGAGAGGTTTGCGAACCCCAGAGGAAAAGATGAAGCGTTCACACCTGCTAGAAGTGTCTTATCAACAAGAACCATTCTGCTCTTGGCGGATGCCACCTCCAGGCGCTGGAGGCTTCGCGTCAGTCTTTCCAGGTTGGGCCACAAGCCTGACCCCAAAGAAGAAAGGGGGAGCCAGGACTCCCATGTCCCATTCCTGTACCTCCTTCTGCTGGGCTGAGGGATTTGCATGCCCTGTATGCTTCCTTGGGCATAAAGAGTCCAGCACTGGACATGCAGAGGGACCCAGGAGGGTGATTCAGGATTGATTATAACTTCTTATTGGACATTTATTATGTGCCAGGCACTGGGAAAGCTGCATTACACATATTATATCTAATCCTGCTATAACCCTCTGCAGGGGTGTGATTAATCCCATTTTACAGATAAGGCAACTGAGGATCAGAGAGCATTTCACCGATGAGCTCCATGCTGGTAAGGGGCACTGCCAAGATTTAAACTGAGATTAATCTGACTCTAAAGTCCACTTTATTTCCATTTTGTGGTCTCCAGAACAAACAGAGTGTGGCCACACAGAGAACACCAGGGACTATTCCACACATAGATTCATCTTAGGACTTCATTCAAGAAAAGGATTGGGTTACTCTGTCCCAGAACAAGGAGGGGATGAAAAAGAAAGAAAGAATTCAGGATATTTTATTGGACTGATAAGAGAATAGGAGAAAGAAATCAGTAAGAATTCAGTTTGGAAGGTCCCAATAAGAATGTTCCTCTAGTATAAAAATGGGACTGGATACCTACCAATGAGTTTATCTATGTCACAGAAAAACTGTGCCTTCTAAGCAGGTGGGTGTTTCCCATCCAGTCCACAGGGGATGCCTGGTTCATGCAAAGCCCTGGCTGGGCACCTGTATAGACGGCGAAGCTTACGAAGGTCCGGAATACAGGGTGTGTGAAGTAGGGCAAATGGGGGAATGAGGATGATTGCAACTAGATCTCTACCCACCTGTAGCTCAACTACTCTGACCCACCTGCTCACCCCTAATCCCACGTGGCTACGTGCTGTGATCTGAGAAAGCAAAAATAAGTGCAAAAAGAGGAAGCCAGAGTATCTGGGAGCCATAGGAGGAATCAGAGGATCATCCTGGGGTACTTCAGGGTCATTAAATAAAGTCCAAGGTCATCCTACCTCAGAAGTACCCCCTTACCCCTGCCCCCGACACAAGCAGTACTTCCCTCCTGCCTCTGTTCTTTCCGTCCTCAACCTTTTCTTTCTATGGCTCTTGCTTCAAATGTTTGGACCTTCACCAAGACCCTCATCCCCAGCCCTGATGTTCCGTGTTCTCTGATATCACATGTGCTAGTGTCTCTCATGGTCTCTCCTGGTTGATGCGGTTTCATCTTCATGCATCAAAGATCTTGCTTTAAGGGCAGGAGGATGTGTCTTGTGTTCCCTGGATCCACACAGACTTCATTATCCAGGGCATTTCAATTCAACCCAACTTACTATTCATCTGCTGTTTGTGAGGGTGGACAGAGCTGAATGAAGCCCCATCACTGCCCTCAAAGAGTTCTTAGTCTAGTAATGGTGGGGCAATAAGCTAAGTGTCAGGTCTGAGGAGGAGACACAGTGTCAGGTAGGCTAAGGATGGAGAAGGTTAGCCCTCAGCCGTAGGTGAGTAGAGTTCCAAGGTAAATCTAAATCCCACTTGGTGCTCAGGAGGAGCCTCTGTCTCCATGAGCAGCTGGGCTGCTCTTCACTCTGTGGGGGGGTTAGGAACATACCTGCTCAGGGACATGATGAGTATGATGATAGGTAACATGGGTGGTTATTCTGCACTGAGCCCCACAATGAGTTTGTCTGTTGACTTTTGCTTCCTAGCCTTGAACTGATCTTTGGCTTATGGAAGTAAAATGTTTTGTTCATGAGGGTCCCAGTAATAACATCGTGTTTGTACCAGTGAAATTTCACCCCAAGAGTAAAAGGGACTTGTATCTATTTGTTTAGCCAAATGACTTGCCCCCAGGATTTATGCACTGATGGCATTTCTAAGTAATAGCCAATAGAGAATGATAACAAATGATTTTCAAATACGTGACAAAAAAGGCACTTATCTTTCCAGAGAAACTTCCCTGACCTCTCTCCCAAGTAGACTCTGCTTCCTCTTCTGTGCTCCTATAGCCTCCCAAGCTACTTCCGTCATATCACCTATCTATTTATTTGGTTGTCTCTTCCACTAGAAAGTGAGCTCCTTGATGCAGAAACTGTGGTATGCTTATCTCTGTGTATACAATAGGTGTGCAATAAATGCATGTTTAATAAGTGCCCAGACTACCAGTTGGGTGGGTTGGGGTGTGATGGACTCAAGATGTGAACCCCAAATGAACAAACCAAGGAAGAATGAGGCAGGTGTTCTGACATGCCATCCAAAATGTGATTCCTTAGCCCTGACAGGGTGGCGAGTCCCCTCCTCCCCCTCCCTCCACCCACACGCTCAGTGGCTTTGTCATAATGGATGCTATTCTTGGACTCAACTCCTTCCAGTTCAGGGATGTGAGAAGTGTCATCGAAGGTCAACCACAGTTCCAGGGAGCTGCACGTGCTTTTGAAGGGTCACCCCCTCACTCCCGAGCAGGGAAGCCCTTCATTTCCCCGACTCGTAGTAATACAGAGGTTTCTCCCCTTCCACACCCTTGACTGCCACTATTTTCATAGCTCCACTGTGGGCATCTTCACATCTGTCTTGTCACGTTGTCCTCAGCCTCTCCAGGCTGCGGGCAGGACCAGCAGCCACAGCAGTAGCGTGGCCTTGCAAAGGTCCTGGTACTTATCCCCTCAGCATGTCCTCAGCCTGTGGTTTTACCTGACCCCAATCTGTCCCGCCATGGCACAGATTAGGAAAGCAACACCTACGGGAGTTAAAAGACCTGATCAAGGGCACTCAGGGCTTGTGTCAAGACCCACCGTTTTCAACTCCCATTTCAGAGATCACCAGACTCCCTTGACAGGTGCGACCTGTGAGATTACACACGGAGGGAATCTCTGATGGTAACAGACTAGCAGAAGAGATTACAAACCAACGAGGAGCAGGAGACAGAGGGGGGCAGTCCGGACATTCCGGTCTCTTCTAGGACAGTGCGGAGATTCATGAGTGTCGGGGAGACCACTGGGGTGGAGGCCAAGAGTGTGAGCCTTTTGGAGGGAAATGCCTGCAACTAGAGAATTCCTTGAAGGCAAATGCTGAGAGTGGAAAGCCCAGGTGAGCTGGAACACAGGGTCATTTTGCTGAGATAAGAAACCAAGAAGAGGTTAATCCTGTGGTTTTGCCAATACGGTATTCAAGCCACTTTGGGGAAATGGGAGCGGAATTTGAATTGCGGGTTGAAGAAGCAAGTACTCAAGGATGCAGGGTGCGGGGTTCTTCAGGATGGAATCTGTAGCCTGTCCCACTCTTCTCGCAGTGGAAATGCACCTTGGTCACCTGCCACCGCCTGCTTTTGGCTGTCGAGGGTGGAGGGCAGGGCCTTTGGCACGTTAAACTCCAGAGAGAAGGGTAAAGCCTCACCAGTATGGTGTGATCAAGAAACCCCAGTATTCCTCATGAAGCCTCTTCCTTCCGACAGTGCTTTCATACTTGTTTCTGGCCTCTTTCCACGCAGGTCACAGGGAATACTCCGGCACGAAAAGAAAATAATGCAGCAAAGTTTTATGGAGTCCCTACTATGTGACGGGCTCCTTGCCAGATGTTGGAGGTATGTGCTTTAGATGGTGAGAGTGAAGTGTCAAGAAAGGTTTCCAAAAAATGGGAGGCATGACTTTCTTTAAAATTTATATTAGTTTGTTTTTCTTTTATAGAAAATATACATGGTCATCACACAAAATTTAGAAAATATAGGGAGGTATAAATAAAAAAGCAAAAATTGCCCTATCATTCTGTGCCTGGTTCCATATTTGCTATTGGTACTCAATATCCTTTCCTGAACAAGTATATCTTACTATTGTTGCTTCATATTCTTCCATGGCATTAAAAACTCAAAAATGACTTGCAAATGGCATGAATGTATGCATGATATTTCCATGTGTGGGTACACCAAAACTTGCATTTAGCCATTCTGCTATTTGGGCCAGTCCACTAGGATTGTCTTAACTTTTCTCTATTATAGAGTGAGCTGAGATTTAAAGGATGATTCGCCAGGCAAAGAATGTGGGGTGGGGTAACTCAGGCAAAGAGTAAGAGACCTGTACTTTTTTTGGACATAAAATAGATTTCTTAAAATATTTCAGTAGTAATAAAAATGGTAATAATGATAATAGTAGCTGGCATTTAACACAGCACTTACTATGAGCCAGTAGCATTCTAAGCCTTTCATAGATATTAATGTATTTAATCCTCACAGTAGCCCTCTGAGGTAGGTACTATTATTATCCCCTTTTACACATGGGGAAACCAAAGCACAGAGAGGTCAATAACCTATGGAAGGACACACAGTTGATGCACAACAGATTTGGAAATGAAACCAAGAAGTCTGGCTCTAGAGCACAAGTAAATCAGAAAAAGGAAATGTTTTGCATTATAAATTTATGTGAAAAGCTTAACTGCCAAAGATTATTATTATGATGTCAAATGTCTTTCAGTTTTGCATTTTGCATGTCTTTGAATGGCAAAATCTATGGATTTCTCTTTTTTTCTTAGAATACTTGGGGAATTAAATAGTGGCTTTCCTTATTTGTTCTAAATATTACTCCCCACAGCTGTCATGGGATATGCGCCTGCTTACCGTGTTTCACTCTGCCCTGTGGTTTACAAGAAGGGGAAATCGTGCTTTGCCAAATTGACACCACACTCATCAAAAGAGGGAAGAGAGCTGCACTTTTAAGGAAACACAGGTAGTTCAGGAAGGCCGAGTCTTGGTTTTTGAGGTGCGAACACGGCAACAACCAGGCCACAGAGGTAGGCAGGGGTCAGGTCACAGAGAAGCTTCCATTTCATGCCAGAAATAATGCAAGATGTTTAATACACAGAGACTGATTTGAGATGTAACAAAATCACATTGATTCCATATGGTAGAATAGATTTAAAAAAGGCAAAACTGGAAGAATTAACAGTTGCCATGACTTTCCTACAGTTGTCAAGGTGAGAAATTGTAAGGGCCTGACCTAAGAGGGTGGCAGTGGGAATGGCGAGGGGCAGGTACACTTAATTTCGAATACAGGCTGGAGTTGGCGATTGGATAGATATAGGAGGTAAGCCGGGAGAGGAGTCAAGAGCAACTTCCAGGTTTCTGGCTTAGAAGGTTGATAGGAAGGAGTGCTTTTTATTGGGTAGAGAATCCGGACAGAGGGGCAAAGGGTACAGGCCAGGATCTAATCCAGTACCAAGACCTATGCCCTGATCTGCACACACACAAGAAATGGCCAGAGAAAATGATGACGAGGACTTGAGACAGGAAACGAGGGGTTGGCTGCAGAAAGCAGGGGTCGCTGCAACGATCCACGGCATGTCTAGGATGCTAGAAGGGCCCTCCAGGGTGCTGTTTCTGCCTACACGAAAGGTGGGCCCACACCTGCCGCATCCTGACCACAGGGACCACCTCTGAGAAAAGGAGCCCAAGGTTGGGCCAGACACGGGCATTATCACCAGTAAGCCCATCCACGGGGCCCTTGCTGACAAAGGAGGGAGCTGAGGGCGACACCTGGGAAGTGGAGCCACAGGGCCAGAAACTGGAAGGAAACCAGTGCAGCAGGGCCGGAGCAAGGGGAGCAGCACACAGCGGGGAGGGGAGCCAGGCAGGGTGAAGCGATGATGCTGACAGGATGTGCTGTTCCGCCAGATTGCCTGGGCTCGGGGCTGGGGTGCTCTGCTAGACTGAGATGGGGCCTCAAAGAGGCTGGAAGGAACCAGAGGCTGGGACACAAACCAAGACCCTCCATGCTGGGAGACCCACAGTGTTGACTGCTGTCTACTTTCTGTCACCACCACCTAAGAGATCTCCCAAAGATCAAGCCTGTGACACTGTGGATGTTCTCATCCTTCCCTTTCCATTCGTATTTCAACTCTCCATAGTGAGACTTTAGATCTAACACATGTTGTTGGTCAGATCAGTGACTTATTCATTCACCAACTACTTATGAAACTTCACTATGCATCAGGCCTTGTGGTTATTATCGGAGATACATTGGTAAATAACATAGACAGTGAAATATAAAACTGATGAATTCCATCTGGGCGACCCTGGGCAAGTTGTTTCACCTGGAAACGTTAATGTACCACCTAGGAAATGTCTCAGATCCTTCCAACTCAACCAGCCTAAGGCTCCCTCACGTTATTCATTTAACGTATGTATATTAAGCACACCTGAAGCTTACAGGTATGTTATTTTCCAACTCAAGTGAAAACACAAAAACAAAGGGCTATTTCCTGGTTTGGGGATTGATAGGGAAAGTCTTACAAGTATGTAGACACTAAGATAGAATTATACATTCAGTAGATCACCATTATTAAAAAGAGTAAAATTATGAGAAATAAAGACCAGGTCAGGACAGCTGTCATGGGCTAGGATTTGGTTTAAATCAACCAACAAGCCATGGTCGGAATTTGGTTTAAAATCCGAGCAGACATTCTAAAAATGAATCACTGTGGAGTTTATGATGATTCGTGGTGGAGGAAGTATGGCCTGCGGCACCTAGATGGAGACTACCTGGATTGGAATCCTTGCTCCGCTAGTCTCCGGCTTTCTGGTCTTGGGAAAATTGGTTAACCTCTACTTATCTCGCTTTTTTATCTGTCAAACTGTGAAAGTATAATTGTAACTAAATCCTAGAGGTGTTTCGAAGATTAAGAGTTAGAGCATGTAGAACATGTAAATCCCTGTTACAGAAATTGGTACATGGTGATTGAAAGGAGTGACTTTGCTGGAATGACAGGAAAATATCTAACCCCACAATTGCCTAAATAACAGCTAAAGAGCCATCGTCAGCTCCCCCTGCTCTCTGCTCTTTCTCTCCCTAGCTGGCAGGCACCTTGCAGGGACTGTTTTCACAAACATCAGAAAAGAGCCCAAGGACAGAAAGGAAATGTAAATCTTTCTCTTTACATTGGCCAGAATCTGCATTTAGAATTTGTTTTATAGCCTCAAGGAGTTTCTGAGAAGCTCCTGGACAGACGGGGGTGGAGGAGGGGGGGGCAAACTCCAGGCCTCAGTTTCCTGCCCAAAACCATGACTCAGGGGCAAAATCACAATCGAGTCTCCAGGAGCAGAGAACACAAGAAAGCCTGACAACCTGTCTGGCAGATGCCTCCCGCTAATTACACCTGCTAACTACGCCACAGCTGCTCCTGTTTCAGCTGACAACAATCACTTTTTCTTTCTCTTTGTCCCCATAAACTCAGCAAGCCACTTGGCCTTAGGGCTGGCACCCCCCGCCTTTCTTTGGGATGTCAGTCCCTCTCCCTGCTTTCCCTCTCTCTCATTCTCTCTCTAAAGATGAACATTTTTCATTTATACATCTCAATCTCTGTGTGAGAAATCTTTCTCCACCCGCTCCGAGCACACCTACCAGGCTTCCACCCTAACATCTGGTGGCCCATGTGGGGAAGAGAAACTGAGACACTTCTCTACCTCTACATGAGGAGCTCGCTTTTCTGCTTCAATCTCAAAACTGCTCCCTCCTCTGCCCTCTCAGTGCCTTCAAATTGTTCAGAATTCGGTGACTCATTTGGTCTCTTGAAACTCTGGAACGGTCATATGCACGAGGCGGAGAGCGGTAGCTTTCTCGTTTGGTCAAGGGAAACCCAGCACTGGGTCTACCACTCGGCAAGGTGGCAGGAGGGACACTTCCTAACCACTCTTTGGTGGGGGGGTGGTGGTATTTCCCCCACCAGTCTATGGGGAAGACCTCAAGGTTTCAGTCTGAGTCAGAACTCAGGGACACCCATTCTCTGGCCTGATCACAAGGTTTTAGTTTGACTCAGATTTTGGGGACAACTGATGTCTTATCAGACTTTCAATGGTTATTTGAGTCAGGGATGCCCTCTCAAACTTCTTTTATTTCCACATCCGACCATCCTTAAAACATCCTCTTCTTTTTCCTGGTTGCCATCATGGACAACATTGTGTTAACTAAAATGGGGCCCCACAATGGCTCTCTTAGCTACTGCTCTGCTACTCGACCTTCTATTGCCGCTGCCTGGCAAAGAGCCTGAAGTTCTCTACTTTCGAGCTTTCTTTAAACTTGCCAGACGTTCTGGTCTTCACTGTGCCTGTCTCATGCTACATCTTAACACCTGCATCTCTCCCAGGCCTCACTTTCCAGATGAGGTTTCTCTTTCGGCTCCCCCATTCCCTCCTCTTCCTCCTCCACCTCTCTCGCCCGGCCGCACTTGCTGCCCGGCTGCCGACTCACAAGGCACCGTATTAATAAATCACTCTGAGCAGGATGAAATGCCAGCCCTTTTCCTGTCTGAAGTCTTTCGCCTCTTTACTAATTTAGATCCTGACTCTAGGGAAGGGCAATCCATCTTAGCAACGTACTTCACCTCCCAGTCGGCCCCCAATATTCGACGTAAACGCCAAAAACATGAAAAGGCTTCAGACTCAAGTGGAACTTTAAACCTGGCCTTCAAGGTCTCTGATAACCAAGATGGGGAGAGGCGAGAGGAACAAGAGAGCGGGACTGACAGCAGCTCTGAAAGCAGAAAAAGCTTTTCAAATAGTGGTTGCTGCTATAAAAGAGTTTTTCCAGAGTGGGAGTTACTCAAAAAGGCCAACAAGAAGAGGACAACATTATACCCCTAGGGAGAACTGAGCCCTGCCTCCTCTGCAGCTCTGGGTCCCCGGAGTGAAAATGCCCCAGGCAGTGGGCTCTGCCAGGACCATGCCCCCCTCAAAAAGGAGGACACTGGAAGAGCCACTGTCCTCTTCCTAAAATAGGAGATTGCACTTGCGTTCCGGAACCGGCTGCCCCACCCCGAATGGGCGTCCTGCAAACCCATGGACCCTCTGAAACGGCTTCAGTCTGACGGACACGTCCGGCTTTGGAACTGACTCAACTCCACCCCACCAGGACGGCCGAGCGCTAAGTAATTCTCCCTGACACACGTAAGAACAAACACTGGAGCCACGTCCTCTCCTCTTCCTGAACTTTCAGGGCCTCTGTTTCCCTCTCCTACCCCTCTGCTGTCAGAGTGAAAGTTAAGATACAGCCCCCTGTGTATTCCACAGCTTCTCTGGCTGCTGGGAGATAAAGCCTTTGCCCACCCTTTTTGTGCTTCACAATTACCCTCACTGGAAAAATCTGATGGCTTCCTGTCTCCGACCTCTAGAAAAAGCTTAACTAGAACTTTACATGCAATTGTTTCCTTTCCTTGGCATGCTCTGAACTTTCAAACTTTCTGCCTTGTTTCACCTAAAATTGTCCACTTCTACATGTCTATATGTTTGCATGTCCATATATGTCATGTATATGGGAGGTTTCACTACCAAAATATATAAGAGCTCTAATTACTTGGCTTAAAGAAAAAATAAGCACTTACATCAGATATTTTATTAAGAACATACGAACTCAAATGCCTTTTAGTTCACGTGACCTTGGTAATCTTTGACAAATGAAGCTAGTTGTAAAATTGTTATTAAAGTTTAAATGTTTTAACATCATAATTAACACATCGATGAAAGTAGCTACATCTGAGATGGACATCGATAATTTCTGTAGTCATATCACAGAAAATTTTCTTTACCTCCTTGGTGGCTGGCCTGAAACAGACGACGATTTTATGCTTTGTCAAAATAATCCTTGTGTTATTTTTGTTGGGTTTTGACTAACTAGAAAAGCTAAACTTTGAGGATAAAAATTTACACCCATATAAATTCCTCGCTGCCTTTAAATTCTTCTAATGATGATCACTCTTGGTTAAACGAAAACCATTGTTTTTCAGTGAACTGTGATTGTATTTAAACAAATGTTTTGGACCTGTAATGTTTGACAGGCTTTTGAAGAACAAAATTCTGGATTCATTTTTTAACCTTAAACTAGCCTTTAATAGTAAAGACACTAGAAGCCTAAGAAAAAAACTTATTAGGCTTACTAGTTAAATATGAAATGATGTTTAACTTTCTTTGGGTTATATTTATATAAATATATTGTAAATATCTGCCCCCAGGCTGTGTGAGATTCCTGATGTTCTAGTAGGCCTTGATATATATTATCAATAATAATTATATACACTAAAATTGTGTGTCACAGAAATAACCAAATCTCCTTTACATCATGACTGTTGTGAGATCTTTATCATCCACATTGTTTTACTTTGATTCTTCTTAAACAATAGTTTATAATCAGCTATAGTCCAAAATTACTTCTTTAAAAATGCCATGGAAAGAACTGAAATATTTTTTATGACTTCTATTTAAAACATTACTAATTCTCTTGCTTTGTTTTCTAAAGCCATTAAAGTATTAAGTAAATAACAAAGTTATCTCCAAGATTTAAATCTATTAAACTCCCCCGACCCAACCTTATTCATCCTTTCTAGGCCTAAGGACTATCCCAAAAGGGACAGGCATATAAAATTATAAGAACTGATTTCAAAGAAATGGAATTAGTAAGTTCTGTTGGGTTAACCTGTTGTCTTTTTCTCCACCCCCGCCTGGCATCTACCTGCCAACAGTAAAAACTCACTTGATGACATCTTAAAGGGACCACAACAGTTGCAGTCTAGAGACTAGATTTTACTCAAGGATTTCCCAGAATAAACTGGCCCCCCTTCAACATTTAAAAAGGTCCTTGTAAATAATTCTCACTGCTTCCACCACTACAGCTGAGCTTCTGGGAATCCTGTCCTAGCCTCGTCTCTCCAAACTCAAACTCACCGACCCTCCAGAACCTGCTTCCACCCACGGGGTTGGAACTCCCGGAAGTCCAACCCACATGGATATCAGGCTCCGATAACATCTTGCCGTTCTTGTCCTCCTCCTTATACTTCTACCTAACTCTCGTACCAAACCAATTCCCCTTTTGTCCATGCTGGGAGAAAATCGTTGTTTCTTTGTTAACCAGTCAGAAAAAAACCATAAACTAAACTTACACTTCAAGAACCGGCAACTTCTGGTAGGGTTGACTGGTGGGATTTTAAACTCCATGTGTGGCCATGGTTTTCCTGGTTAACACTTGAGGCTTTGCTTTTAGCTCTCATTTTCAAACCCTGCATTCCCTGCTGTCTGGTAACATTCACACAGAACCAAATTCAGGTCCTAACTATTTCTCTCTATTGAGACCCCCCCAATCCTGCTTTCAAGACTGTTCGTGTTCAACCCTCTCCCTTTTAATAATTCAAATGAACTCACTCCATCAGATCTCAAGGCCCCTTCTCAGCTGGAGGCAGTTACAGAAGAAAGACCTCTACCCATTATCCCTGTTTCTGAGCTTTTTTTTTTTTTTTTAAATAGAAATTTTAACAATAGAAAGCGGGGAATGAAAGGATTGGCCTTACCCAAAGACAGAAAGGGAATGTAAATCTTTCTCTTTACATGGGTCAGAAACTGCCTTTAGAATTTGTTTTATGGCGTCAAGGTGTTCCTGAGAAGGTCCTGGACAGACAGCAGGGGGGCAAATTCCAGGCCTCAGTTTCCTGCCCAAAACCATATCTCAGGGGCAAATTCGCATCCCTTGCAATAAGCCTGACTACATTTCAGAGATAACCAAGTCTCTAGGAGCAGAGAAAACTAGAAAGATAGACAACCTGACCTCTCACTTCTGTTTCAGCTGACAACAATCACTATTTTTTTCTTTCTTTTTGTTCCCATAAAATCAGCAGGCCACTTGGCCTCAGGACTCGCACCCCATTCTCTTTCTTTGGGATGCCACTCCATCTCCCTGCTCTTCCTTTCTTCCCTCTCTCTCTCTCTCTATTTCTCCATCTAAAAGGATAAAATAAACATTTTTCTATTTATATATCTTAATCTCTGCATTAGAAATCTTTCTCCACCTGCTGTAAGCACCTACTAGACTTTCTACCCTAACAGTGATCACTCAATACTACTTACTGTTAACTAAAATTTGCCCAGCTGTTAATCTATCATTAGCATGAAATAAAAATTCGTTTCCAACTTCCTGCATTGACTTTATTAAACTATAAATTTCTCGAGGAAAAAATAAAGTCATCAATAGGACATGGTCTAAATTTTTGAAGAGAAAATTACATAGATAACTAATTAGGACCCACTATGGGAAGTGCTGTCACCGTGGGGGTAGGTAATGCCCACGGTCAACAAAGCGACTGACTCAGCAGTTTCCATTTCCGCTTCCCATCCTCCCCAACTCTCAGAAGAACCCAGCTGTCAGAAACTGAATCACGAATGGGAAGGGGGTTCCCCAAGAAGTGAGTGAGGGAATGCAATTTGGGGTAACCATCGAGGGCTGCGAGGCAGAGAGGAAGGGGTGAGACAGAGGTGGAGTTTCTGATGAAAGAAGTGACAGAGACCCCTTCATTGGGAATCAGTAGCAATATGGGATGATACTTGGATGCCAAAGCCCCAGTGAAACCTACCATTGCCCTTGACCTTGCCTTCGCTGCTTCTCCTGCACCACTAGCATTAGCAATCACAGGGATGGGATGGAAACAGAGCCCCAGGGGTCGTAAGAGAGGTCATCCTGTAGACACTTAGGAAGGACAGAATTGCAAAGATGTGGTCTTGCTTTGCTTCTGTCTGATGTCCTCCGGTATCCAACATATCAACTCTAACCCCTTTTGGGGGGAATTCAAGGCCCTTCCTGGTTTGGCCCCAATTTAGCTTCATCATCCATACTCCCCCCCATCGCTGGGCAGCTCCACAGACCTGCTCCCGCCTCCCTCTGAGCCACGACATCTCACCTGGGACTCTGTGTCAGCTGGACCTTCCCCTCCCAGTCCCTTTGTATGTTCAAATCCTGCGTGGTTTTCCAGACCCAACCAGAGTTCCAGCCCTTCCATAGAGCCTTTCCTGACCCTCCCGTAGGAGGTCATTTCTTCCCCTGGTGGTGTTCTGAGCTTTACCTTTCTTTCTCTCCTAGGAGTCCTAGCACTTTCTGCCAAGTGCTGTGATTACCTGTGTACGTACTCTACCTGCCCCTACTAACCTGGCTTCATCTAGAGGACAAAGGCCATTAAAAACCACTAAAGCTGTTATTATAAAATGTGAGGTATGCTTATTATGAAATAATAAAACATAAAGCACAGAAAAAACATAGATCCGGCTGAGAAGGTAGACCCTTTCGCACCACAGAAATTACACATTGAAAAGAATAAGGAGAAAAAATCTGCCTCGAGTGTGGCATTATTTATGTAAGTATCGTATAGCATTCTTAAAATTATTGAGAGAAATGGGAAATCAAGACTTCATTTTAGGAAAAGTCATTGGACCTTTAGTATATTTATCAAAAATTGCTTTCGGATTAACCAATGGACAACAGTCTACTTTTAAACCTGTGATGTTGTAAATGTTTTAAAACAAAATTTGTTCATAAATTTGTGGACTGACCGGGAAGGTAATGAACTCTCACTAAATACAATGAGAAAAATTCAGAAAAAGAAAATAACAAAATTAATCACCCATAGACTTATCATGCAAATATAAGCACTATTAATTCTTCAGGGCATTTATTTCCAATGCTTTTGATTTTTTCCATGCCTAGGGTTGGTACGGGAAAATATATATGTGTGTGTGTGTTGAATTGTTCATCTTGTACAATTTGTACTATTTTTATCTTGCTTTTTGACCACTGATGTTATATTTATGCCACTTAATTAATTTTAAGGGCTTAATAACAAATAATCCAGTGGATATAATTTATCATTCCTTAATAGAGAGAAATTCAAGTTTGCTTATTTTATTTAATTTTTTCTTATTTTTTGTAGAGATGAGGTCTTGCTTTGTTTCCCAGGCTGGTCTTATAGTCCTGGCCCCAAGCAGTCCTCCCTGAGATTACAGGCATGAGCCACTGTGTCTAGCCTTTTTCTAAAATAAATTTTTATTTTCAGTTATCATGGATACATAACAGCTATACATATTTACAGGGTACATGTGATGTTTTGATACAGGCATACAGTGTGTAATGATGAAATCAGGGCAATTGTTGTATCCATCACCTCAAGCATTTATCATTTCTTTGTGTTAGGAACATTCCAATTCCACTCTTTTAGTTATCTTAAAATACACAATAAATTGTTAACTATAGTCGCCCTGTTCTGCTACTGACTACTAGATCATATTCCTTCTAACTATGTTTTTGTACCCTTTAACCAGCCTCTCTCTAGCCCTTCCCTCCCCACTACCCTTTCGAGCCTCTAATAACCATCACTCTACTCTCTCTCTCTTTGAGTTCAATTTTTTCTTTGGCCCCCACATATGAGTGAAAACATGTCATATTTGTCTTTCTGTGTCTGACTTATCTCACTTAACATAATGCCCTTCAGTTCCATCCATGTGGTTGCAAATGACAGGATTTCATTCCATTTTATGGCTGAATAATATTCCATTTTGTGTATATACATTTTCTTTATCCATTCATTCACTGATGAACACTTAGGTTGATTCCAAATCTTGCTTATTGTGAGTAATGCTGCAATAAACACGGGAAAGCAGATCTCTTCAACATACTGATTTCATTTCTTTCGCATATATACCCAGCAGTGGGATTACTGGATCATCCGGTAGTTCTATTTTTAGTTTTTTGAGGAACCTTCGTACTGTTCTCCATAGTGGTTGTACTAATTTACATTCCCATCAATGGCGTGAGAGGGTTCCCCTTTCACCACATCCTTGCCAGCTTCCGTTATTGCCTTTTTGATAAAAACCATTTTAACTGAAGTGAGATAATATCTTATTATAGTTTGATTTGCATTTCTCTGATGATTAGTGATGTTGAGTTTTTTATATACCTGTTGGCCATTTTTATGTCTTTTGAGAAATGACTCTTCAGATCTTTTACCCACTTTTAAATCAGATTTTTTTTTTTTTGCTATTGAGTTGTTCGTGCTCCTTATATATTCTGATTATTAATTCTTTGTCAGATGGGTAGTTTGCAAATATTTTTCCCATTCTGTGAGTTTTCTCTTCTCTTTGTTGATTGTTTCCTTTGCTGTGCATAAGCTTTTTATCTTGATGTGATTCCATTTGTCCATTTTTGCTTTGCTTGCCTGTGCTTTTGAGGTCTCACTCGAGAAATCTTTGCCCAGACCAATGTCCTAGAGTGTTTCCCCAATGTTTTCTTCTAGTAGTTTCGGTGTCAAGCCTCATATTTCAGTCTTTAATCTATTTTGATTTGACTTTTGTATATGGTGAGAGATAGGGATCTAGTTTCATTCTTCCGCATATGGATATCCAGTTTTCCCAGTACCGTTTATCGAAGAGACTGTCCTTTCCCCAGTGAGCATTCTTGGCATCTTTGTCAAAAATGAGTTGACCATAAATGCATGAATTTATTTCTGGGTTCTCTATTCTGTTCCATGGGTCTATGTGTCTGTTTTTATGCCAGTGTTCTTTTGGTTACTATAACTTTGTCATATAATTTGAAGTCAGGTAATGTGATTCCTCCAGCTTTGCTCTTTTTTGCTCAGGATGGCTTTGTCTATTCTGGGTATTTTGTGGTTCCATATAAATTTTAGGATTTTATTTCTGCGAAGAATGTTATTGGTATTTTGATAGGGATTACATTGAATCTGTAGATTGCTTTGGGCAATATGGACATTTTAATGATATTGATTCTTCCAATCCCTGAACATGAAATAATTTTCCTTTTTTTGTGCCCTATTTCATTAATGTTTTATAGTTTTAATTGTAAAGATCTTTCACTTCTTTGGTTAAGTTTATTCCTATGTATTTTATTTTAGGTTTGATTATTTTACAGTTATAAATGACACTAGGTCAGATATCTTTATGTTTGAAGATGCCTCCATATTTGGATTGTTTCCATAGAACTCTTTCCTAGAAATGTTTTTTCTAGGTTTTAAAAGCTGTAATTATTTTTAGGCTCCTAACATATTGACACCTACCTATGAAGAATCTTCATGATCCACAGCTAGTGTGTAACTCAGTGCCCTAGTCACTCCATGACTGTTTGATGAATAGACAAATGACTGAAACATGACCTCATACTTTGTTCCTCCAGCCGGGAATTTCTTAATTTAGTCCCTTGCAAGTGGGGTAGGGGGGGCTTTGTGCCACCTTCCACAGCATCAGCATGTCTACCCTGTCCATGAGAATAGAGTAGCTGAGGAAGTACAGAGTTTTAGCTCTGTAGGAAGGAATGGGGCTGAGAGTCCCTGCATAGATCAGTTCTTATGAGAAGCTAAGAATAGCCCTGGGTTGACACACACCCCTTTCCTCACACTCACAGGAGAAACCATTTCCCCACAAGAAGCCAGAAGAAGTCATGAGTTGAGAGCTGAGATGTATAGCTCAGAGATGATATTCTTGGATATCCTGAGCCCCTGTGGTCACCAGGGACCCTGAGTTGTGCAACACTCAGCACGACCACATCACTATGCTTAAAAATTTCCCTCCTCACCCCCGGATTCCATTTCCCCATCCGCCAGAGCTGCCTATAAAGAGAAGGGGAGATGGCTTCAGACTCCAGAAGGACACAGGCAGCAGCGAGTGCCCAGTCTGCTCTTGACTTTGCTGACACTCGAGCCCACGTCCCATCATCTGCTCAGAATCATGAAGGTCTCCATGGCTGCTGCTGCCGTCCTCCTCTGCACCATGGCTCTCTTCACCCAGGTCTTCTCTGCACCATGTGAGTCTGTGTGGTTGTTGCAGGCGACCCCACTCTCTGGCCAGGATTAGACCACATCAGTCTTTTCTTGTGACCTGAGAGCCCCCAAGAGAAAATAGAGAACTTCTGACAGGACGACAAAACATCTTGGTCTTTCTCTTCAAAATTTTTATTTCATCTCTATTCATCTCTATAAGGCGTCTTAGCTCTCCTAGTCTCCAGGTCTGAGAGTCAAGGTAGGGAAGTTACAGTCCTTTGTACAGGCAGAAAAACAGGATTCTGAACAACTGAGTTAGCAAGAGGCAGAGTCCAGGTCCGGTTGGTTCCTAATGGTGCCATTCATTCACTTGCCCACCCTAGGTCTCCCCAGCAGCTCTGTCCTTTGGATGTCATATGGGAGGTGTCCAGGGATTCTCTTTTGCTGGGTTATGACTTCTTGAACAAGATACAATTCCCTGAAGAGAGATTAGATAAAAGAAGAGTCTGCCAGGATATCTGGATCACAGAGAGAGCCAGCCCACTGTGAAGAGTCAAAGGAAAGAATAGAGACAGAAACAAGACAGAGACATTTCTGGGCAAAAATGTCCAGTTGTTTTCCAGTGACCTGGTCTCCCTTCCTGACCCTCTCGGGGATCAGAAGCTGGCTTGCCTTTTCTTCTTAACTATGACTCAGGCTCATTCTGTCACTTCCTCCATAGTTGGTGCTGACACCCCGAGTGCCTGCTGCTTCTCCTACACCTCCCGGCAGACTCCACGCAAACTCATAGTCGACTATTTTGAGACCAGCAGCCAGTGCTCCAAGCCAGGTGTCATGTAAGTACCAGTCTTCCTGCGCAGTTCTGGGGTGCCAGGGAGGGTCTAGGCTGGGGGCTGAGACAGGACAGAGGAGCCATCCTGGAAAGTCCCAGCCTTTTAAGGCCTGTCAAGTATAAGGGACCCAGGTCTCTGAGGTGTGACCTGACTTGGGGGATAGGGAGAAGATGTCAGAGTCAGAGAGGGCTGCCCCAGCCCAGAGGGAAGGGATGGGAAGGAGGAGGCAGCAGGATCCTCTGAGGGCCCCCATCTTTAGACTGAGACAGGCAGAGGCTTCCTGAGAAAGTGGGCAGGTCCTGAGCTGCCCAGGACAGAGAGTGGGATGGAAGGGCCACAGTGGGCCCAGGATCCTCCTGCTGGGTTGCTCAGTGTTTAATCCTTCCGCCCTTCTCCACAGCTTCCTAACCAGGAGAGGCAAACAGATCTGTGCCGACCCCAGTGAGGCCTGGGTCCAGGAATACATCACGGACCTGGAGCTGAATGCCTGAGTGGCCTGGGAGCAGCGAGGAACCCAGTGACCTCAGTGGGCCCGGTGGGGAGCAGGGGCCCGAGCCTTGGAAACATCCCCGTAACCTCCACAGCTACCTCTTCTGTGGGCTGGTTGTTGCCAACAGCCACGCTCTGGGACTCTTAACTTTAATTTATTTATTTATATTATTTAGTTTTTATAATTTATTTTTTATATCACACTGTGTGACTATTTGCTCTAAGAAATCCTGGGACACCTTCTTTGTCACCCATCCCCTTCCCCTTTGCTCACACTGTAGTTGGTGACAATTGAGTGGCTGCCATCAGCTTGTTCTAGGCAGACACAGCACCAAAGCCACCAAACTGACAGATATGTATTGGATGCTTTTGTTCAGCACTGTGATTAGCCCAGGGAAATAATAAAGATGCTCTTTTAAAAAATAAACCAGCACTGGGTTTAGTTTTGCTTTTCTGCAAATAAGAATCAGAATCACTGGTTAAGAGGAATAAACCGGCGAAGAACAGGAGGATGTGAAATGGAGGGACATTGGGGGAGACGGAGGGAGGCTACCACACTCACTCCACTTCACACTGCAGCACGATTCCGGAACAGCATAACCACGAATGCTTTGTAAGTCAAATCCTAATGTGCATGCTCCAGGAAAATTCACTACTTAGATGGATACCATTAAGCACAGTATTCTATAGTGCATATTTATGATAAATCAAGCTTTCTTAATAACAGTTGCTAACATTTTTGAGTACGCTAGGCTGAGTGCTTTTTAGGCATTGTCCATTCAATCCTGAAATGCAATAGTCCAGCCTAGGTTCTATTACTATCCCCATTGGACAGAAAGAACCCCAGGGCTCAGAAAGGTTAGGCAATTTGGCCAAGATCAACAGCAGGTTAAATGATATACAATTGAGTTTCAAAACTAGACTTATTTAACTACAGACTATACTCTTAACCACTCTTATTTCCCCAAACATGATCCACTTATACTCAAATCATAAGCAACGATTGTTTAAGCCATTCACATCCAAATCTCTAGGTTTGGACCTGGGAATCGATATTTTTACCATGCTTATCAGATGTCCACAGCATGTTAATGACTGAGAACTTCTGAATTAGATAGTGGGATTCACCATTCTTTTCCAAATGTGGTATGTATCTGTATGTGGGAACAGGTATATTGTACGTTATTTCTCTAGAATCCATGCTCCACAAAATGAATAGCTAATGTTAGAGAAGGAAAAGGCAGCCAGCGTCGATGTGGAGCAGGATTCTGTTTATACTACAGTTTAACTGTGAAAGTTCAGTTATTTAATAGATGGATTTTTTTTTTTTTTTTTTTTTTGAGACAGAGTCTCACTTTCTTGCCTGGGGCGAGTGCCATGGCGTCAGCCTAGCTCACAGCAACCTCAAACTCCTGGGCTCAAGCGATCCTCCTGCCTCAGCCTCCCAAGTAGCTGGGACTA
>CAUYSK010087504.1:0-31271 GCA_963575035.1 Avahi laniger | reverse complement strand
AATTGGATTTGCTTTGTAAAGCACAAGTGAATCTGTTAAAAACTATAGGCTGAGAGCTGACAATGGAGTGCCCTCTGGAACAAACAGCTTCCCGGAAACAACAGCTTCCTGAATGGCTAAAAGCAAAGCTTTTGTTTAAACCACTCTAGACTACTTGTCTCCATTCACTATAACCTAATAAACATGGAGCTTACATATCTCTGTTTAACCCCTCTGCTTAAATGATAAACTTACCTTAGAATTTAGAAATTAACCTTTGAAAGACTTCGTAACCGTTTGCTCATGTAAATAGAATTAGTTAAAGAATCTGTAGAAGCCTTCTGTAAAAGCCTTTTGAAAATCTGTTAACCTGAGAGGAACTACCTATTGTTATGTAAATATGTTACCCCTGACAATCATTCACTATTTTCTATAAGTTACCATGTAAGACCTCATCCGGGGCTTTTGAGACCCACGGAGAGGTACGAGCCCCCTGAGCTCCCGCTTTGCCTATAATCTTTATAAACTGATAAAACTATATCTTTGTCTCAGTGTATTCTTTTATTTCTTCCATTTTCCATTTTTCTCTATTATTTTCTTATCCCTTGCAACTCTACCAAAGGGACCCAGGTTTTGCGGGGAGCAATAGCCACGTTCCCCTTACCCAATCATCCCAGCTACACAGCCAAAATCATCCTAGATCACTCAGCATCCAGAGACGTGAGCAAATCCAGCCAAGATCAGTGGAGCCACCTACCTGACCTATAACGGACCATAGATGCATGAATAAGCCCAGCTAAGCTCAACCACACTCAGCCAAGGTCAGCTGAACCCTACAAGCCTGTCAGCTAAATAAATGTTTATTATTGCATGGCAGTGAATTTTTATGTTTATTGTGCAGCATTACTGTATTGTGTTCCCATGGTGCTCATCATTTCTCTTAAAAATGATCATTGAATTCTGTGGCTTTGACATGGATCGAGTTGTTTACCATGTTCCAGGAGTGAGTTTCTTGTTGCCTTATATACATACATACCCTAACCACTCAGCAACTAATATTGCAATTTAGGCAATAATTAAGCTACTTAGCAAGCGACTTCACCCCAGCTAATGTGTGGGTTCCATGCCTTGAAAGTTTTGTGTCAGCACTGGAGTACTTTCCCCTAATAGGGACCTGTTATTAAGGCTTAGGAGTTTCCTATTTCTAGTTAGGTGCTGTCTGTGGTAAGACTCAACCAGAGTCCATTATAGCTGGGAATAAAAATGACTGTGAATGAGGAAAACAATTTTGATTTTACTAAAATGATTAATAATCTAGATAATAGTCCAGAGATAATCTTGTCAAACAGAAAGTTACTATGGTACTTGAAATGCCAAAAGAAATCTTTGAAAACCTATGCTCTGGGCTAAGGAAGCTTAAGAGACTTGTTTTATAATTTTGAGGGAATAAATATTTGGCACATTATTTATCAAATCCCATCATTCATGAAGTGAGGAAATGAAAGCCTCTGCCCAAGTGATTTAGGGCAAAATCAAGGTCTGAACACCAAACTCTCACCTCCTAGTCCAGGGCTCTATCCCCACCATTCCAGGCTAGCCCCTCACTATAGAAAAATAGGATGTGTGAAGATCTCATTAAGCTGATATTCTGTGTGTTAAGGAAAGAATAACAAATAATTCCAATGTATTTTCTTTGTATGTCTAAGGATTTCAAAGTTGCTTTCACAAAATAATTGAGAAATGTCTTTTACTGAAAAGTGATGTTGAGGAGGGGTCCCATGGCACAGGGTCTTAGGGAAATGTCTTCTTAATAATAAAGTATGGTTTTGTGGAAAACAATAAGGTCTCTCAACCAGCTGTGATTAGCCCCGCCTATTTCTAAACCTTCACTAGGCTTTTGTTTGTGTCTGTCATACTTGGAAGAGACTGGCTTTTACTCCTACGTAATTCTTCAGTTCAGGATGTTTATTTGGTCAGCTGGCTGTTTTTCTGTTTGTTATTAAGTACAGTCTAATTTAATTAGAGTATTTCTGTAAAGAGTCTGATATTATAAGAAAGGACAAGCAAATGGAAAACTGGAATAAAGAAAAAAATTACGGATTAAAAGAAAAAAGGAAAGTCTCTTGGGCTATAACCAATCTGGTAAATATTGCTGATAAACAGGGAAATATAGAACCATAAAAATAATGATGGCAATATAATGATAGCAATAATTACAAGTTACTAAGTGTTCATTGCATGGCAGGCACTGTTTTTAAGACCTTACATGTATTAGCCAACTTAATACATGTATATTAATTTCAGAACCTCTGAACTCAGGAATCTATGGGATCCAAGAAATAATGTAAATCTGTGAATTAGATCTGGTATAAGGCAATAGAGAAGTAGCAGGAACTGTGGCCAAGTAGAATTTTTTTTCTTGTATAAAGTACTTAAATTCAAAAATTTTCACATATACTGAGAGTCAAATGATAGGCTCAGTTGAGCCTGCAAGTCACTAGTTTGTGGCTTCTGGTTTAGCTGCACCAGTAGGAGCAAAGGCATGACGGCCCACTTGAGAGAGGCTAAGAAAGCACCAGAAGAATCCCATTCTCACAGCCACATAAACCCTGCAAAAATCAATAAAAGGCCTGAAGTCAATTGAAATAAAGGGCCATTCAAAAGCTAATTGTTTTTAGATGAAGTATGCATTTCTTTTCAATCATGTGGAATGTTACCAATAGGGAAGAAATGAATTTACATTATGAATTCAACTCTTACACTGCACAGAAACACATGCAACCGTCTCAGATAAGTTGGAGTCCCATGAAACATCCTCCTCTGGAAGTCTCAGGTCTCCAAAGGCTTTTTTCCCTGGAGATCCCGCCCTCAAGTTTCTTCATCTGTGCACACCTTTATGCTAACTCCTTTCGAGACTCACCAAGGATTACTAATTACCCAACCTGAGCCCTAGCTACAATCCCTCTCTCAACTCAAAGCCTGCACATGGCATTTAAAAAACAAGAGACAGGCTGTGTCAAATGTCCTAGAATGAACTCAGCCATGTCCCTGGAGAACACCCTTCTCCTGATCACCTAAAATTAGTTTTGGTTTTTCTTTTTCTTTTTATAAGTGTATATTTCAAGAGTGGTTAGCTGTCCTAGGGTTTTATCAGGGTAATTGATTCTGATGCTTGGGGAGTGACTGTGTCCTAATTATATAGTCACTCCTTCTAAACATGATGTTTATGTCCCCTGCTTGAATTGCTGTGGTTTTAGGTTGACCATTTACAACTCGATCTGAGAAGAAACTAGACATTTGTTTCCTGGCCTCATAGGCGTTTTGAGGAGCCTGTTTGCCCTGGCTGAATTCTCCACCCAAGGTGAAGCTGAAAACTATGATGGGATTTCTCAGGGACAGCAAACTGAAGGAGAGTGGGTCAAAAGGCCAATGAGTGACAAGGGCCGGGTGGCACCTGTGCTGAATGCAGAGCCAGGGTGTGTCTCAGCTACGAGCAGCGGCCACCCTGTCTTGCCAACTGGATCACTGCCACGTGGAAGTGTATGCCCAGGTTGCCACATCTGATTTTTCAAAAGAAGCCAGAAATCTGGATTTCATGTTAAATCTCCTGATTGTTAGCATCTAAATTTGAAATTTACAAAACACCACACAGGTCCCATTGTAACTTCTGGAGTATGAGTTAATGCGTTCCATGTGTTTGTCTTTGGACTTGATGAATAACTACCAGAAAGCCAGCTGGGGCCTCCCCACTCAGGGGCTGGCTTTCATCCTTTATTACACGACTGGAGACGTAAACACATTCTGCTGGTGTCCTGAGACCTTAACAAGGTGACTATTACCGGGAAGAGGAAACCACGCTCCTTATTCCTGGGTAAGCTTTTGATCCACTTCTAGAATAAAAGGCATTTGCTAAAGAATTTCGGACATCTCCCTCTTTTTCCAGTTTTTTCGTTTGTTAGGTAAGAGTGGTGATGTAACTGTGCTAAACCCAGCAGGGTTGGAATTGGAAATCTGATAAGCTGAATTGCAAGATGTTTCTGTAGAAATGCTCTTTTCTAAGTCCTCTACCCCCTATCCTTCTGCTGATGGATCCATTTCTTCAAGAGGTCTGCAAAGGTGATTTGGAATGCAAAGTGGTCACTTTACTGGCTTTACCACTAGGGTCTTATGTGAATAGCAGTTAATTTAGAATAATTCTACATTTGGCAGATTTGAATTCCATTATCTTGGTCTACATTGCAGAAAATAACTAGTTATCCTCAAAATTTGCATTCACCTTTTCATGGTGTCTGCTGCACCTAGGTGCAGCTGTCTAAGCCAGGGATGACGTTTACAAGCCTTCCCCACTATCTTTGTATCCAGGGATGGCCATTTGACTACTTCTTGCCAATGGAATGTCAGGGTAAGGCTTTTTAGAAAGATATTTTCCTGTCTCCAGCAGGGTTGTAGGGGATTATGGAGAGAACCGAGTTCTCTGAATCACCATGTGGAAATAAGCTGTCCATCCACCAGGAACATCTGTGTTGGACTGTCGTACGAAAAAGAAATAAAATTCTATTGTTTGAAGCCACTGACATTTTGGTGCTGTTTGTCACAACGGCTATTGTCATGCTAACGAAAACATTCTTACATGTGTAATTTGTGTTGCATGATTTACATTGAGGTTAGGGGAGTGATGAATATATATCTAGATGTGAGTGTTTCTCTTATTTATGATTCATCTTTATTAGCCAATTTTTACACCACAAGGATGACCTCTTAAAGTTGCTGGGGGCTTTTTTTGGCTATTATGAATTTTAAACTAAAATTAGAGAATAAATCCTAATGATCAATCTTGAGTACTTTATAGCTACTTTATAGCCATAAGAGAGAAAGAGCTAGTATAAAACCCAGAGGAATTTTTACTTTCCATCAATCTTTATCTCTTTCTCTTCTACAAGAAAAATGCAAAGATAAAAATAAAACCTTTTTTTCCGTTGTTATCACTGGGGTAAAGTATGTACAGAACCTACAGCGTATGGCTATAGTGAAGTTAACCTAATAAGGGCAGGAATGGGTGAATTCAATTTAGTGTTGTTGTAAATCAGTTTTAAAACATTATTCCTTTGGATAACAAGACAGAGCTGGTCATCTAAATCTTTTTTTCTACTCCCAGCTTCCCATCAGGTAACCACTTCCTGGCATATTTAATTCTGGGGCTTCTCCCAGAAATTTGGGGGATTTCTTCAAATTATTCAATCTGAGGGATTAGAAGGCTTTCTGATGAATTGTGGTCATCCTTACCTACCCAAGGATAAATAGCTTTAGGGAAAGCTGCAACCGACCTTAACCTGTGATAGGAAAATCTACTAGGTTCTACCAAGCCTGTTCTGGTGCTCAGTTGACCATGTCAGCCAGAGAACCATCCAAATCTCAAATCTAGGAACATATTCCTATATTTGGAATACTGGATTGGATGGCAAATGCCACGATTCATGGCTCATTCTCCACTTACATTTACTTTGTTTTTGGCCTCCACTCCCTACACATTCATTGATTTATTTATCCATTTATCTAAAATTTATTGAGTGCACTTCTGTGTACCCGGCACTGTGACAGGTGCAAGGTATAGAGGCATGAGTGAGTAGCCCTAGCTTGGAGAAGTCCCCAGACTAGTGGCAGAATGTGAAACACAAAACAATAATGTGACATGCTAAGTACCATGGTAAAATTATAAAATGTGAGCACAAAGGAAGGAGTGATTACCTCTCACTGGCGTGACAGAATAAGAATTACCTAAGACCCAAAATGCTGCTGGACGTCATTAAATGCCAGTCCTTTTGCACACTTGTCCAGGTGACGGCCACTTAACTTCATCCAGAGTCCACCCCGTGTTACTTCCCCCTTTCTTTTTGTAGCATAGTCACTTAAGTTTTAAAATGACTATAAGAGGAAAAATAACAAGAACTCTGAATTGTTTTCTTAAACCTGAATATTTTGTCTAATTGTATGCTAAGGAGAATAAAACATCCCAAAAGTTGGAAGTATGACTTGACACATCAGAGATCAATGATCTATCAATAATAAAAACATCACAACATGCATAATTCTTCACAGTGCTTTATATTAATATTAATAAAAGACGACTCAGAAAACCTATTGACCTAATCCCCACCTATGAATTCTTGCTATGAATGACCATCTTTCAATATCTATTAATCAAAAATGATTATAAATATGATAAAATTTTTAATCGTAGATAGATGATTCCAACCTTGAGTTGTCTGCTTTCATCAGAGGCAGAAAAAAATTTCCTTTGCTTAACTCGTCCAGTTAGAAGTATATTGAAAACCAAGGCCTCTTAACATTTCTTTTATCTGAAGGATATAATGTAGTTCTTTTGGTAATAATGGTGGAAATGATTAGGGCAGGGGCATGCAAAGTGTGAGATTGTGCAGAGTAGAGGCTCTGGAACTGTGGTCCCCAGAACAGCAGCAATAGCATCACTTGGGATCTTGTTATAAATGCAAGTTCTCAGGCCCACCCACACTTACTAAATCAGAAACTCTGGGGGTGGGAGCCCAGTCATCTGTGTTTTATTAAGCCCTCTAGCTGATTCTGATGAATCTCAAAGTGTGAGAACCACCAATTTAGAACTTGAAGAAGCCTTGCTGGTGATTCTCATTTACATGAATTGTTGAGAATCACTCATGCATTTAATTATTAAGTCTTGCCAAAAGAGTAGCGTCACATTTGGAAAATATTTGTCTAAACTCAAACACACTTGATTATTGTCAGATACAAGGTATTGAATTGAATGCCAAAGAAATTTGAATTATTGAGGCTGTGGTATTATAATCGTGGGGGGGTTTCCATCCAATTCTGAAGCTAACTATGCTGGGGATTGTCAATGCCCAGTTTATAGCCCTTTGGCCTGAAACCACTGTTGTACAGACTGCCCTAATTCCAACTGCCTGCTTTTTCTGGCAGAGTGTATAACTGGCTGAAAGTGCCACCCAGAAGTTGGTGTATATTGATCACAGCTCCATTACCCTTTGCATGGAATAATTCTAAGATGCATATTCTACACAGTCCCCCAGAATTCCCTCATGGGATTGAAAATCTTTTGTAACTTGCTTGAGAAAAATCACGTCTTTCGTTGGTTGTCTTCCCTTTTCCACCTCATGTCTCTACTGCCCTACTGGTTCCCTGGGATCACTGCTCAGAAACACTAATTATATTCAAATCTGTGTCTCAGAGTCTGTTTCTGGAGGAATCCAAACTAAGACAGTAGCTTAGTACTTAGTTTGAATTTATTGGCTCCCATATAGTGGGTAAGAAAATTGCCAAGTTTTCTTATAGTTTTTGTGTCGATGCTCCCTGGTCTCTGACGCAGGGTGATATCATTTGACTTGCTCATAAAATACTTCTGTTGGAGATCTATCATAAATTGTCCAGTGACCAAATTTAGATTGAAAAACATTCATTCCTTTTTGAATCTACACAGATCTAACTGTCCTTGAAGCAGATTAAATTCAATCAGCAATCCAAGTACATTTGAATTTTGATATCTTGTGGCCTCTACCATATAGACCTTAACATCAGTGGTCACATATAATGTAACAGGAATCTAACCTGCTGTAAAATTATTTCCATGAAGAAAGAAAATTGATGTACAGAAGAAAAGACAGGCTGAGACTGAAATGTGCCCAGCATAGTGATGATGCATATTTTTCCACTTCATCCAGCAGCATATGGAATAGAAGGATAAACTAAAATACCAATTGGTCCTGGTGTTTTTGTTACATAACATTTCAAGCGAAAGAAAAGGCTGTCAAGAAAAATTATGCTGAACATTTAAATAAATAAATCATGCATGACATAGTGAGTATATTCAAAAGCAGTTTATCCCATCAAAACAAGACCAAATGTGTTCTATAAGAGGAAATATGTGACTGCAGTGTATTCAAGTGGAGATACAATAGTTTCTTTAAGAAAATAGCTTTTGCATTGAAATAATCAAATCACAATGTAAGAGATACAATGTATTTTTAAAGGAAAAATTTTCTGCATTATAATAAACATTTAATATCCAATTGTCACAATGTATATTTTCAATGTTTTTCTAATAAACCAATAAATCAAAAGTTCATTAACATTTTTTCTCTTTTGCCTGCCTTTTAACCGAATGTTTTGTCTTTAAAAAAAGTGACCCAACTCACCAATTAATGAATTATCCTTTGTTTCTGTCTCAGATAAACACAATAAGTATATGATTCCTTACTAACATTTCCTGTGCCTCGATAATATGTCATTAATACAAATAACACAAGTTAAACTTGTTTGCTTCATACAAGTATGTTTCCATTTCCTATTTGGGAGCCAAATGCAACCAATATTTTCAAGTAAAAATGCCATGAATCAAGACACATAGCCTGATTTAAAATATGGCCTTTTGGATTAAAATATAATCAGAAGGAGAATTGGTGATTTGGCTTTCCCTCCCCTTTACTCACCCATAATTTCTATTCACCCTTTTCTTCTACCACCCTAAAATATGTATATGTATTTATTTATTACATCAGTAACCAACTTCTTTGGGCAATGTGCCACAGAATAAAATCGCAATATTTCTTTGTCAGGTTAACCACGGACATAATGATATTGATTCTTTCAAGAAAGTTGTGTCTACCATATGGTAAAAACAGTGAGTTGCAATTCAAGGAACTGCAATTACTTACTTTTGAATTAAAACTAGTTTGAAAACTAATTAATGATCGTTCTATCAATATATGAACTCTTTCCTTTGAGTCCTCTTCAGACATCAAGGAGAGCATAATTCAAGAACAAATGAGAATGTACTGATAATATACTAATTTCTTGAAAGAGGAATAGGTCTTAACATGCCTCTCCTGATTCAGACAGCCTGAGTCCCTGCAGAGATGTATGGATTACTTCCATTAATCATTGAAATGACTAGCGGATATTGACTGAGTACCTATTGATGTAAATAAACGTTTCTGTGGTATTTGGTCTGGGGAATCCTGAATGGTATAAAAATGTTCTCTCTTAAAGATTAGAAACTTAAAATATAATTGGTGATCCAAAGCAAAGTTAATAACATGAGCTAGTCATATAAGATGAATTGCTGAATCAGTTATATATACAGTATATGAATTCAGAAACCGTGAATCCCTATGGTGAGACTTGCCTCTGAGTTAATCTACAAAACCAAAGCTTCCAGTTCCCACACATGAAAATGAGCTTATTGCCAGTGTCCTAAACACAAAGGTTTTCTTCCACTAGGCCCTGAGGTGCTATTTTATAATAGTTATCAAATAACAATGACTACTACTATGAATATATATTGAGCATTTACTACATGCTGGGAACTAGGTTAAGTGATTGGCATGGATTATCTGCATGAATTACCTTTTTGAATTTGCACATTATTCTCTGGGGTAAATATTATTAGCATTTTATGGGTACGTAACACAACTGGTAAATGATGAAGTCAGAATTCAAACTCAGTTATTCCAACTCCACAGCCTTCAATTATATATAATATAATAACCTCCTCTCCAACCAGGCTTTAGCAAGAAGCCTACATATTTGTATTCCTTCAATGACTCACTAGAATAGGAAGTTAGTAGAAGTTTTTATACACAATAAATGAAGAATGAAAGCAAAATAGATATATATTATTACATGATTGTAGTCAGGGTGGAGAAAAAGATATTATGTCTTTTTTTTTTCCTTTCCTCTCCTATTCCCACTGTGTTTTCCAGAGTTTACCACATTCTAGTGGGCATTTATTTAGTCGAATAACCCATTACCTTTGAAGATATTTAACTTGCTCTAATAGACCCCAAGCTAGAGTCTACATTGTGGAACAGACTTCAGTAAGAAATACCTGAACACCACCACAGAATTAAACATTCTTAAAATGTCCAGAGAGATTGGAAAAGAGAAAAAAAGGTTTCTTGAATTAATAGAAGACAGGTAAAAAAAAAAATTCAAAAAGATTTTCAGAAGAGAGCCAGATGGCATCTCTATAAGGAAAAGTTCTTCATTTCAGCTGTGTGGGGGAAGAGAACTTCATAAAGTCTTGCTACTCAAAGTGCCGTCTTGGGACCCACAGTATCACCTTAGGCCCACCTCAGATCTACGAATCAGAATTTAAATTTTAACAAGATCCCCAGGTAATTCATATACACATTAAAGTTTTGGAAGCATGAGTTTAATAATAATTGTTATGACTTTCTTAATATGGATATGAAGGGTTAAGCTGAAAAGGTTTAGGCTGTACTATTTTGAACCATTTTCTATTTGCCAGCAGATGTTACTTCTAAGATTATTCCAGATTTGATGCTTCTTAGAAAGGAACTAAAGTTATTGAGCCAATCAAGAACAAGCTCACTAAGTGTTAACCTTAGAAGTGGATGAACTGATCAAGAATCAGTCCTCACTTCCAAAGCAGAAACCTTGGGGAAGATGGACCGGTAAACAAGTAACAGGCCGCCGTCATCAGGGCTTCTGAGTCAGCAGTGCTTTGCCTGGTTGCCTTGACCATGCCACAGTCTGAGACATTACCTTATCCCTTCAAAGCGGTGGCACGCCAGGAGGCAGAAGAGGAACTATTCATCCTACTTCCACTGTCAGCTACACTGATCTTTTTTGGACACTCAAACTGCCAGAGCACACTACTCTGAGACCAAGAATTGGGGAAAAGGAAGATAGCCATCTTTGTCCACTGAACCCCTTTTTAAAAAAAGATCCTATTTTAAGACCCCATGTTTAATTCATCTGGTCACCTCGTTTATACAATTGAAATATTCCTATGACCTGATCCCACTTTAGGACTCTAAGCTTTGAAAAGAAGCCCTTTGAAGGTTAAAGCTATAGTCCATTGAGCCCATCGGATGGAAGTGATCACAGGGGAATCAAGCGATCTTTGGACACTCACACTGAAGACAGCCTAAATCTTGGAAAAGATCCACACTCCCCAGGTGGGGGGAGGGTGTCTCACTTGGGCTTCTACATCCTTATACCATTCAGACTTGAATGATTCTTGCATTGTTCTAGCTGGGGCCATCACTTCCATTACTACACAACACCAAGGCACCGAAAGCAAATGTTCTTTGGAATTATTCTTGTAACTTGTCAGAATGATTTAGATTCCCTGAGTCTGTTATTCTGAGACACTATTACTGAGGACAAGTCCATACCTAAATATTTCATAATGAACACATGAGCAGCATTACCAAAACTTCCCGTATGCAAGAGCAGGCCATGGGTGTGTATGTATGTTGTGTGTATGCGCACTTCACAAATGGAAATTACACGTGTGGATGCACTGAATTTGCAAAAAGGGTCAATGGACAGTTCCAAAATGGGAAAAACTAAAAATGATGTCTTAAGGCTGTTAAAATAGAAATTTTCAGAAAGCAGGGTATTAAGGGCTTGAAACTTTTCTTATAAGGGAAAAGAATTCTAAAATTCCTATGAAAGAATAAAGAGCCCAAGAATAGCCAAGACATTTCTAAAGAAGAACAGGGAGGCATATCCTACCAGATATAGGTTGTGTTATAGAGTCATAGTAATTAAGAGATTGGTGCAGATACAAGGATAGACAAGTTAACCAATGGAACAGAAGAAAGAACCCAGAAACTAGTCTTTTTATTTATAGAGCTTTAATATTCGACCATGGTGGCATAGCAGATTGGTGTGAAAAGAGGAATTATTTAATAGGTAAAGCTTGAAAAGATGGTTATTTATAAAAGAAATATGAAATTAGATCCCCACCACATACCATGCACAAAGATAAACTCCAGATAGAGATTTAAAAGTCAAAACCAAAACTTTGGTACTTTTAGAAGACAATATAAATAAATATATTTCAGACCTAGGGGTGATTAAGGATTGCTTAAACAGGCATCATGTAAAGCAACATCAAAAATTAAAACAAGAGTCAAATACTTAAAATTAAGAATCTGTTAGTCAAATGATAACTTCAATAAAGTGAAAAGCAAGTTACAACCTGGGCAAACACGTTAACAACAAACACATTTAACAAGAGAATAGTAGAGAAAAATATATAAAGAATTGTTATAAAGCAATAAGACAAGACAAATAACTCAATTTTTAAAAATAAGCAAATGACACAAACAGGTATTTTGCTTCAAAAGAACACATGGCCAAAGGCAAAACAAAAACAATCAAAAAAGAAAGGATGATCATTCTCTTCATGGATAAGGAAAAGGCAAACCTAGACCATGAAGAGATGACATTTTATATCCATCTTAGTGGGAAATATTAGGAAGTCTGACTTCAACACCAACTGTTGGCAAATGTCTGGATCAATAGAGCCTCCCGTATTTTGCTGGAGGAAGGGGAAAAGGGCACAGTTACTTTGGAAGACAACTTAGCATCATCTTGTAAAACTGAAGATTCATCTTCTCTGTGGCATGGTAACTCCACACTTTGATTTACAGCCAAGAAAAACTCTTGCATAGAGTTTGCATACTGGGAGATATGTGCAGGAATGTTCATAGCAGTTCTGTTTGTAACAGCAATAAACCGCAAATCACTAAAATGCCCATTGACAGGAGAATGGATACATTGTAACATATTCATGGAACAAACTGTTCTATAGTAGTTGAAACAAACTAGAGCCACATTTAACAATATGGATTAAATCATACATAGATATATTCAATTTTATTTAAATTGTTTTCATTAGTGCACATAGAGAAAAGTGCATATATTATGAATATTCTAGATTAGCTTAAAAAATATACAATTCTTTACTTCTCATTTGTAACCTTTTTGTCAATAGAATATGACAAAAGTGGCACTGTTCCAGTTCTGAGTTTGTTTCTCAAAAGGCTTCATATGCTTCCACTCTTGATCTTGGAACCCTGCGATCAGCACATGAATAAGCCTGGACTTGCCTATTGGCAGATGAGAGACATATGGAGAGATTCAGTTCTACCTGAGGCCAACTTAGACCAACCTATAGCCAGCTGACCCCTAAATAATGAAAGGGGGTCCAGTCAATATCATCAGCAGAGTCATCCCCCAACCCTCAGCTGATGGTAGACACATGAGTCAGACCAACTAAGACCAGAAGAACTTCCCAGCCCACCAACTTGGGGGTAATAAAGAATGCTTATTGTTTTAGGCCACTGAGTTTTGAGGTGGTATTTGTTATACAGCAATAGTTAACTGACACAGCAAATTCATGGACTTAATGATTTTTTTTTCACAAAGTGAACACACCCATTTAACTAGCACCCAGATCAAGAGAGAGAATATTACCAGCACTCCAGAAGTCCTCCTCTTGCTACCTGCCAATCACTAGCCACCTGTCCCCCGCCCATGATAGCTATCCTTTCAAATTCATATAAATGGAATGATACTGTTTATACTCTTTTTTGTGTCTGGCTCCTTTCACTCAATATTTCATTTGTGAAAATCATCTATTTTGTTGTGTGCCACTGTGGATTGTTCATTACCATTGATGCATTGGATTCAATTGTGTGAATAGATTATAATTTATTTATTCATGTATAAGTCGATGGACATGGTCTGGCTCCACTTTGGGGCTATTATAAACAGTGCAATTATGAACATCCTAGTATGTGTCTTTTGGTGAATATGTGTGCACATTTCTGTTGGGTTTAGCAATCTATTTTTAAGAAAAAAATGTAGGTCCCAAAAGATTATATATGGTATGATGCTTCAGTATGATACCTTTACAGACATTATCATACTTCCCTATGACACTTTTAACCATATATGATACCATTTTTATAAAGTTAAAAACAGCTAAAACCAAAAAATAAAACGTTATAGGAATATGCATGCATATGGTATATATGCACATGTACATCTATGCCTATGTAAATATAAAAGTACAAGAATTATACATGCAAGATTCCAGTTCGTTGTGATCCTGGAGGGTAGAAGGTGGGAGAGGAAAAGCAAGAGTACCACAGGGGTAGAAAGTGGTATCCTAGATTTTGTGTGGTATAATTATTTCATGATTATGTATTATATTATAAATATACTAATATGATCTTGCATGGACCAATGAGAAGGATGAATCATGAACTAAGAATTATTATCTTTCTAATTTTTAAAATGTGTGAGGGCTACCTAAATAAAGCAGGAGATTAGAACTGAAGAAAGGGTTCTGAGAAATCACCAGTCCATGTGACAGATTTTACATTTGAGAAGACTGAAGACCACGAAGTTAAAGTGACTTGGCTAGAAGTCCTTTGGAAATTCTTATGATGCGAACTTGGTATGAAAAAGTACTTTGTATTTATTTATTTGTTTGTTTGTTTGTTTTTAAAAATAGAGACAAGGTCTTGCTCTGTTGCCCAAGCTGGAGTGTAGTGGTACGATCATAGCTCACTGCAGACTCTAAACCCTGGGCTCAAGAGATCCTCCTGTCTCAGCCTCCTCAGCAGCTGGGGCTACGGGTGTGTGCCACTGTGCCTGCTAATTTTCTAAAGAATGTTTTTGTAGAGTTAGGGTCTCGCTGTGTTGCCCAGGCTGGTCTCAAACGCCTTGCCTCAAGTGATCCTCCTGCCTCAGCCTCCCAAAATGCTGGGATAATAGGCGTGAGCCACTGCACTCAGCAGAAAAAATTTTAAGGGTAGTTTCGCCCCCCCCCTCTGGTTTATGTTTGGAGAGAATTCTATTCCTTTACAAATGCTGTGTTCTGATGTTTAAAACACTGTCGGCATCGTAGGTCTCAGTTGCTTCTTAAAATGTTCCTGTGTTTTCCTGTTGGAAGAGTATTCTTTTTTTCGGGTAAGTTTCCTGAACTTTCCTATTAAACTTGTTGGCATGTGAAATAGAGAAATTAGAAAGATTTATTTATTTATTGTTGGTAATGTGATTAATCACATCACATTTCTTGGAAGTCAGAGGAGATCCTGGGTTGTGAAGTGCTGGTGATTCAGAATAGGTTCTGTTGTAGTTGGGTGAACTTGGTCTTTATCGGCTTCTCTGTCAAGTTTAGGTCAAGATGAGAATTTGGGCAAAGAGTTAGAATGAAAATACTGGCATAGTTTTCCCATTTGTTACTGCTTACTTAAGAACCCAGCTCAAAATATGCATGGACTTTCCTTTCTCTTGCGAGTTCATCATTTAGAATTGGCAGGCGTGGGTGGGGAGAGAACCTGCTACCCCCTCCAACCCTTTCCTCATTTCTGAAATGTCTGAATTTTTCTTCCTTCCTCTCATATGCTCAAGAATATCAAAGGGGAAGGATTTCCAGATCGATTCTGCATTTTGATCACATCCTCTTATTAATCAGATGTTTTTTGCTACCATCCGCAACAGAGAGAAACTTTAAATTCACTGTGCACACATCATTTAAAATTTCCCCTATCCCTGTTATGTTATTTAAACTTTTCCTACATATCAATTAGTTTGAAATAATAAGTCTTTAGGCTATCCATTAATTGCTGCACTGTAGACATGATCTGTATTTAAAATTATGCAAGGAAAATTAAGCTGAAGCACGGAAGAGTCTTGGCTAACAGCGAAGGCTTCTTAGCCCTTCAGAGCAGCGATGAGATAACGGGGACAGGAATACACAGGAGGCTCCTTTCCTGGTTCGTCATTCGCCAGCTGGAGATGTGAAAACAGAGCTGCTCCAGCTGTAGGCTCTTCTTCCTCGCTTTCCAGTTTTCCTTTTGAATTCTTACTGTATTTGGTCATGCCGAGGCAGAGAACGATTGTCAGCCAAAGGTCCTTTTCTAGTAGAAATTTATTATAAATAGTTTAAAGGCAACTTGGCTTCATATTTAATTTCCCTACCTCTCTCCCCCCTGCAAAAAAAAAAAAAAAAAGGAAGAAACAACAACACATGTCCATTCTGTAGTGTTGGATGAGTTTTTGGGAGGTGGAACCGCTGGACTGGGGGGAGGAGGAGGGACAGAGGTGTCGCAGCTGGCAGCCTTGCCCATCAGTGCCTTGATTTGAGTTAACACTGTGGTTTTGTTGGAAGAAATATTACTTCCAATAGTCACAGAACTCCCTGTTGCTTAGTCAGAATCCCTGGGGCCTTGGGACTTTGCAAGATTGTTTTGTCTTCCTACTAACCAAGGCTCTAGGCTGTGCTGAAAAATGCCCTCTGAGATCTTTCTGACCTAGTCCCACCCTGCTGGGTGGTAGTTTCAGCAACTGAGGACTGTGGCATTGATTTAAAAAAAAAAAAAAAAAACTGGAAAGAGAAAGGAAAGACGGAAAGAGTGTTAGAAAGTGATTCGTGGGTGACATTTTTCATATCCTCCCTACTCGGGAAAATTTAAGTTTATGGATGTTTATTTGGCCTCTGCACGCTCTTCCTTTTTTTCTCTCCAGCTTCTTGTTTTCGCCTGATGATAAATCATTTTGACTGCAGATCTGGCAAAGCCAAACGTTGTGGGGTCGTTCTTGCCCTCTAGTGGTGAAATAGTACATTAAAGAACAGTTCTAGGAATGCTTTCTGCCTTGCAGGGCTTGGGAGAAAAACATTTCTTTGTAGAACGCTTTGACCAGTGCCCACACAATGATATAAAATGCCTCAGCACAGGAGATTGCTAAAGGGACACAAAGCATCTCATTCTGAGTGTCATCATTTAGGAGATTCATATAGAAGTAAGAGAATTTTTCTAGAGAAATGTTCTCCTTTCCTTGCTTGTATAGAAGTTACAATTCAGAGGCAGTTACCCGCGGCGATGGCCTTAACCCTGATATTTTTCTCCCCAGTACAAGTGTTCATAGCAGCACTTCTTGTAATAGTCAAAAGCAGGAAACAATCCAAATGCCCATCAACAGCAGAATGGATAAATAAATTGTGATGTATTCAAATATTGTATATCAATGCAAAAAAACAAAACACCAACTACAGCTATATACAACAAAGAAATGAAGCCAGATGCAAAAGGCTACAGACTGTATGACTCCATTAATATATAAAGTTCCAAACAGAAAAACGAATCGCTATATCGACTGAAGTCAGGATAAGGTAACTGAACAAGGTGGATAGAGCAGCTGCTCTCACTCCCAGGGGGAGAGCCCAAGGATGTCATTAGACTCAGGCTGTGTTAGAGGGAACTGGGTTTCCTCGACTCTGTCCTGAAGGATTGCTTTGTTGTTGATGAAGAGGAACACCTTGTAACAGAGCGATTTTCTCAAGTTCTTCAATTAGGGGTTAGAAAAATGATTGGACTTTCTTTTGGGAGACCTGATGAGGCGATATTCACTAATGTCAGTAGCTACAGTTTAGAAATGACACTTAGCAACCCCAGATGTGGCTGAAATGGCAGAATAATGAGGAGGCAGAGAGGAAGCCCAAAATAGAGAAAAAGGGAAGTGGAGATGAAAGCGCAGGGCTGATGACTTCTGACGGATAGCAGCATTGGGGTGACCATGGCAGGCATCACTGGCAAATAGATCATGGCAGTACTTCTAGTGAGCCTAGATGCCTTGGAATCCTTATCGACGTAACATGCCAGGCATCAACCACCATATGGTAGGGCTGGCACGCAAAAATCAACTTCTCGCCATCCAGAATAAGGCACTCATGGACTGAAGGTTGGGTGGGCACTCAGACTGATTTTGCAGCCCAATATAGATCTTCAGTCAATGACTATTTCCTAGACTAGTGTGGCCTGTTGAACAAGGTTTATATATAAAAAAAATACATTATAAATTACAAGGGATCTGGAACGACATGAAATCAGGAGTTATTAAATGCAAATGCCTATAGGAGGAAGAGAAGTAAAGAATAAGGGTAAAAAGCATTGGTGGCAGTGTTAGTATGTGGCTGTAAGGCAACAATGAGTGATGGTGATTGTGGCTAAATGGAGCACATAAACCCATCTAAAGGGGGAACTAACTCCTCAGGTCCAGTTCATTGCTGCCAAGTCCACTGGAACATAGACTCAGTGTAGTTAGTTCTTCCAATATTTCCAAAGAAGGAAGAAAACATTTTTTAAAGAAGCATTCTCCTGATTTTTAAAGTTGGCAACCAATTTAAAAAGAAAATGAAAGACTAATAGAGAAAAAGCATTATAACAGCCAATGAGCCAAGTAAATTGTCTTCTACTTATTTCAGCTAGGTTACCAGTTTGCAATCTCTGGCTTATGGATTTTGGTTGGAATATGAACATCAGAGACAGGCTCCTGGAATAGGCTTCTGCCTCAGTTTGTTCCTGCTGCTGTTAACAAAATATCGTAGACTGGGTAATTTATAAATAATAGAAACTTATTTCTCATAGTTCTAGAGGCTGGGAAGTCCAAGATCAAGGTGCCAGAAAATTTGGTGTCTAGTGAGGGCTGACTCTCTGCTCCCAAGACGGTTCCCTCTTGTGTCCTCACATGGCCCGCGGGCAAAAAAAGGCCAAACAGGCTCCCTCAAGCCCTCTTATAAGGGCACTAATCCCATTCATGAGGGCAGACCCCTCATGACCTAATCACCTCCTAAAGCCCCCACCTCTTAATACTATTGCACTGTGGATTAAGTTTCAACATGAATTTTGGAGGGACATAAACATTCAAACCATAGTAACTGGGGAATTTTTATTCCTATTTTTTCAGATATTTAGGATAAGAATCACTAGTCAACTTCCCTGGGATGTTTATTTAGTCTTTTATCTTTTCCTGACCAAGTAAAAGGAGTCTGATCTGGTTTCTCAGGAGTGTTTGCCTCTGGAAGTTCCTGTACATCCATATTTCATGAGCAGTATTGGTACAACTGGAGACATTACACAGTTTCTTAAATGCCTGAGCACACATCCTGGATCTGTAAACACAAATAGAAAATGTTGCTCCTGTGTATATTTTTGAGCATCTTGGTTTGCCCAGAAGCTTAAGGAGGTCTGCTCTGGCTATGACAAACATTAACATTCACAGTGTCGTCTCCTTTGCTCAAGGAAAAGAAAATCTACTGGGTGTCATGCAGCTCTTATTGGAAATCTTTGGCACATTTATACTCATGGGTTTTGAAGAGGCAGTTTAGGGCGTGGCTTAGAGAACATGAGTTCTAGGGCCAGGTTGCCTGATTCATGTCTTAACTCTGCCCATAGATAGCTGTATGAGCTTGGGTCAGTGGCCAGTCTCTGTATCTCAGTTTCCTTGCATAAAAGGAAAATGGTGGAATTGGACTCATAGGTACTAAGGGAGATTACAGGAGACAGCTCAGTGATGGGCAGGTAGTGAGAACTCAATCAATGAAATCTTTCATTATTTCAAAATCCCAACACTAAGGCAGGATTTACTTTCGGGGAGTAAACCCAGATTGAGGCAGTGCCCACTTGAGTGTTTGGTTTCTCTTCTAAGATCACATATGACAACAGCGTTCCAGCAGGAAGAGCTCTTCTAGAGCAAAGGGTGCAGCCAGCCTAAATTTCTCTCATTTTCTCAAAGCCTGCAGCCATTCTCTCCTGGGACAAACTGTTTGCAGATTCTAAGCGTTTGACTTCCAAGTCCCCAAAACATGATCCATCTGCAAAAGCATGACAAATTCCTGGTTTGACATTCCAACTG
Source organism: Avahi laniger (assembly GCA_963575035.1). Taxonomy (NCBI): domain Eukaryota; kingdom Metazoa; phylum Chordata; class Mammalia; order Primates; family Indriidae; genus Avahi; species Avahi laniger. The sequence goes on along the minus strand of CAUYSK010087504.1, from coordinate 11,762 downwards.
TGGCTTCTGGGCTCCGATTAGTACTGAGAACTGTTAGGCAGAAGAGAGAAAAGAGGGGAAACTATTCTTCTTTAGCTCAGATTGTCTTGCAGAGTTTGTCTTTCCAAGTGTACCCTGTGGACAATCTGTATCAGAATCAATGGGGGGAAACTGTTAGAATGAGACTTCCAGGCCCCATCCCAGACACCAGATGAGGGCCTGTCCCTTGGCCTTCCTTCACTCACATACGCCTGATGGGGCAAGAAGGCCAGTCCACAAGACTATGACTCTTGCACATCTAGAGACATGGCCTCCCCAATGTTGGGGTCCCAGCTGTGGTATAATAAGAAATATACTTAATCTCTGTCCCATTTCCTGGCATAGAGCTCCTAAAACTTTTGGAATTTTCAGAGTGATAAGAGTGTCTTTTGTTATCCATAGTGAGCCCCTTTCAACCATATCTAAGTTTATGCTAATAAAGGGACTTACGGTAGGGCCCCTAGATAGCCTCAGGAGGGGCTGGTCACCATAAAGATCTAGTGGTTAAAGGATTGGAACTTATAGCCCCACTCACTTGCCCAGTGTGTGAGCTAGAGATTGGGCTATAAAAAATCTTAAACGAGAGTTTACATCGTTATGTAAAGCTTCCAGGCTGGTGAACACATCCATAAACCAGGAAGGTAGCACACCCCAACGCTATGGAGTTTATGCTCTGGCAATTCTTCCAGACCTTGCCTTACCTATGATCTGAATATGTCCCTGCCAAAATTCAGATGTTGAAACTTAATGGCCAATGTGACGGTATTAAGAGGTGGGCCTTTAAGAAGTGATTAGGTCATGAGGGCTCTTCCTTCATGACTGGGATTAAGGCCCTTGAGAAAGAGGTTTCATTTAGCTCTGTTGCCCTTCTGTCTTCTGTCATGTAAGGGCACAGCATTACTTCCTCCTGGAAGAGAATCAAACCTGCCAGTGCCCTGCTCTTGGACTTCCCAGCCTCCAGAACTATGAGAAAATAAATTTCTGTTCTTTATAAATTGTCTGGTCTCAGTTATTTTGTGATAGCAGCACAAAGTGGACTAAGAGACCCTGTGTATATCTTCATCTGGCTGTTCAGTTGTATCCTTCATAATAAACTGTAAACGGAAATGTAAGCAAAGTGCCTTCTGGAGTTCTGTGAGCTGGTTCTAGCAATTATCCAAGCTGAGGAGGGTGTTGTGGGAAACCTCAACTTACAGCTGGTTGGTTAGAAGTACAAGTGGTCCAAGACTTCCTAGCATCTGAAGTGAGGGCAGTCTTGTGGGATCACACCCTTAAGCTGTGGGGTCTGTGCTAACTTCAGGTAGTATTAACATTGAATTAAATAGTTGGACAGCCAGCTGATGTTGAAGTGATTGGTGTCAGAAAACACTCGACAAAGACACCAAAAATTCCCTTTCCAACCAACTGGCCCCAAGGCACCTTTCTGGGCCGTCTCAGTCTTCTTCCCCTGGGCAGTCCTCCTGATAGAAGACCTTGCAGTCATTTCACACAGGGCTAAGTTCAAGGGTGACCAACAGGTAGGTGTTTGAAGGGGATTAAGGACAGATCTTGGATGTGTGTTCATGTCTATGCACAGAAGATCCTTCATGGTGCAAGAAAGAACAGGATTGGGATGTGGAGTGGGAAGAGAAGGAGGAAGGCCTTGGGCTGAGAGTTATCTTTTTCTCCAGATCCTGCAAATATTAAGAAGTGGGTGGTCCTAACCTTCTGAATCATAATCTCTGAGGATGATGGCTGAGAATCTTGCTGGTGCCAGTAAATTGATTTAAACAGAAGACCTCAACCTTGGCTACATATTAGAATTATCTGGGGAGCTTTTCAAATGCTCAGGCACCTCCGGCCACCCAAACTGATTAGATCAGGATCTCTGGGAGTGCCCAGACATCAGTATTTCTCAAAACTCCTCAGATTCCAATATTTAGCTAAGGTTGAGAGCCTTGGCCTAAGGAGATTAGGAAGGCAAACAAACAAGTGAGATGGGTCATGGGCATGGTGTCCTTGTCATGGAGGTGGGGCTTATGACAAAGGATAAAGTGTGGATTTCCTAAAGCTGACAGTCTCCACCCTGCTCCAGCTGACTGCTGCCAGGTATGGAAGCAGACCTGCCCTGGCCGGATCTTCCCAGTTTTCAAGAGAAGTTTCAGATGCTTATGTGAAATTTTACACTTTGTAAATGTTAGTAACTAATTCTTCACAGTGCTCATCAACATGATACAAGACAGATGAAACAGCTACTGTCATGATCTGATATTTAGGCTGCTAGTTTGGGCTTCTGAGTTAGCATGTTCCTACCCAAAGTGCGGTCCATGGACCAGCAATATCAATGTCACCTGGGAGCTTGTTATAAAGTCAGACTCTAAAGGTGGACTTGTTATACAGTGCATACAGATCTACTGAATTAGCATGTGCATTTTAATAGGACCTCCAGTTGATTGGCATGCACGTTAAAGTTTGAGACTCACAGAGTAGGAGGTTGCACCAGTACGATGCTAGCAAAATCCAAACCATAAGTGTGATTCCTTTGTGTATGGCCAGTTTTGCTGAGTTTCATGATTATGTAATTGTATGGTCCCTGCTGTGTGTCTTCAACAATCAATGCCTCCCCCATGGGGAGACTTGGCAGCCAGGCATGCCTTCTGCTCTGCCGGTCATATTCTCCTATCTTTCTGAAAGGTGAAATAAAAGAGAAGCTCTTTTTAATTTTTTTTAAATTATTAAAATGTCCTTGTCTCCCCACATTGTCTACTGAGGTCCTTAGAAAGACTCATTTTAAATGTAATGTCCCCTGTGCTCCACATATTCTCAGATTTGCTTTTCCTCGGCACTTTTGTTATCTCGATTATGCTCTTGTCATTGAAATTCAATTAAACTGATGAAAAGCAGACTTTAAAAACCCTAGTATAAGGGAAAGCAAATTGACTTGGATGGAAATTTAGCAAATTATAGTTCCAAAGTAAACTTTTATCTGGACAACACATGTAATTAAATTCATGAGAAAGGAATCAGTCTTGTGGGGGGGTATCAATTTTTATTAATCTTTTCAGATGAGTAAACCAAATGTTTAGTCTTGTGGATTTTCTCTATTACTGTCTACTTTCTATTTTGCTGATTTCTGCTCTCATTTTTCATTATTTCCTTCTTTCAACTTTTTCCGAGTTTAATATGTGGTTTCTTTTCTAGTTTCTTGAGATGAAAGCTTAGAGCATTGACTTTCGTCCTTTCTTCTTTTTTGATACATGCATTTAAAGCTATGCACTTTCCTTCAAACACTGCATAAGTTTTGCACATTGTATGTTGTTTTGGTATGTTGTATTTTCATTGTTGTTCACTTCAAAATATGTCCTTGCTTTAACCTTTTTTTCCCCGACCCATGGGTTATTTAGAAGCCTATTGCTTATTTTCTAAATATTTGGGAATTTTCTAGTTATTTTTCTGTTACTGATATCTAACTTAATTCCACTACGACCAAAGAACATACTCTGCATGATTTCAGTAATCTGAAGTGTTGAGACTTGCTTTATGACCTAGCACATAGTCTATGTTGGTAAATTTTCAATGCATACGTATATAAATATGTATTGCATAATTGTTGGATGTAATATATTAAGTTCATGAATTATTTTATATTGGTTAACTGTGTTATTCAAATCTTCTGTGTTCTTAGTGATAGCTTTTCTTTTTTTCCTCCTGCTTGTTCTTTTAGTAACAGAAAGGGTTGTGTTAAAAATCTTTATCTTTGATTATGGATTTATTTAATTCTCCATATAATTGTCAATACCCCCCCCCAAAAAAACAACCCCAATGTGGTCGTTTTAATACCAGATAAAGTAGTTTGAAGGCAGCCCTGCCCAGTAGAACTTTCTGTGATGATGGAAATGTTCTCTGTGCGATCCCATGGTGTAGCCACTAGCCACATGCAGCTGTTGAGCAATTGAAATGTGACTAGTACAAAGGAGGGTCTGAATTGTTAATTTTTCTTTAATTAATTTAAATTTCAGTAGGCACATGGCTAGTGGCTACTGTATCAGACTGCATTACTTTAAGGCAAGAAGATAAAGGAAGGACATTTCGTAATGATAAAAAGATCAATTTAACTGAGAAACATAACAATACTAAACATATATGCACCCAATAATTATACCTCCAAACTACAGGAAACAAAAATTGACAGATCTAATATGCTGAAATATGTTCAAAAAGATAATGCTTACAACATGGGGACTCTCAGTATCTTTCCTGCCTCCAAAATACCAGAACTCACTAGTTACCAAAAGTACTCACGATCTGTTTAATTAGGGAAAAAAAAGTGATCAAGTTCCCTAAACCTGTAGTCTCCAAAGAGGCATGTATATGATCAGGGGATAACTGGAAAGGTGATCCAGTATGCGAATCTAGGAATAAGGGAAAAGAGGACTAGAATTTCCACTCGTAAGAGCAATTAGCTTTACTCACACCTATTATAAATTTGACACTGCTGCCACATTAGTGTGTTAGATGGTTATGAGTGCCTTACAGTGCTCCAGGCCTCGGAGGAAAGACGTGAGTGAAAACACCTTGAAGGCGTGGGACAGTGGTGCCTTTGTTTACACAGTGACTTTCAGCTTGCTGCAACACATTCAGTTCATACATGCCCAGGTTGAGTGGATTTACAGGCCACTTTATCTACTTTAACCAAACAAACCCTCACCAAATGCACTAAATTTCTGCAAAGACACGGAAACCAGCCATATTAACAATTACGCCAGTGGTAAACAAAAGGAGACTGGCAGAGTTGACATTTCCCCCTTTCCTACATGTTGAGGTGAATGAACAATCGGATATCACAGGAGAATCAGTTTAAACAGTAGTATCATTAAGAAGACTATTGGAAGTATGGATTTACTTTCCTTTACAGCTAACAATGAACCTTGCCTTAAGTGTATAGCATGTTAATGAAAATGCAAAATCACTGTAATTAACAGAGCACTTAAAAATTAAGCATCCATCAAAAAGTCAAACCTTCGTAATTGGTGTATGGGATTGAATAAAAGAGCATAATGACGCAGTAACTACCACAAAGGATGAATGTCTTCCATTTCAACCATTAAATCCCTGTGAGGAATCTTTTTTTTTTTTCCTTAGCAGGGAAAGCCATTAAAACAAAGTATTGAAAAAAAATTTTTGAACTTATGATCAGATTTTTAGATTTCTGTACTAAAGTGTTAAATCAAGTGTTTTGAGAATTATGAAGTCTATTCAAACATATGCACTCTCATTTGAGAGCAAAGAGTTGTTTGAATCATTAACAAATAACATAATTTCATTATTTTCATTCATTCATATTTTCATTATTTTCATCTTTATCCTTTTTTATTACCTTTATTTCATCATAATTTAATAGTATATTTATAGATTATACATTCACTTATAATGAATGTATGTGTTAGTTTAATATCTATAATGTACAAATGAGTGAATAAATGAATTTGCCTATGGTGGGGGGGCGGTGCTCAATTTTTCAGGAGCATAAAATTGAAAAGTTTACATACGACTGCCCTAAACTACTGGTCTTATATTTAATTTTGTTCTAGCACAAAAGTAAAAGCCATTGGGTTACCAATGCATAACTTTAATTTTCAGAAAAATGGAGTCTGCCAAAGCCAGGTGATCCTAAATACTACCTTACAGGAGTTCTGTAGACTTATAGTGTAGAAATTCCTTGAAATTTCTGTCTAGATGATGCCACAAGTCATGATTATTCATAACTTGGTAAAACACAAATGGGTGAAATATTGTCATTCTCCAAGTTCAAATATTCAGTTTTATTTCGTTAGATTTTGTGTGTTTCCTGAAAGTTTTTAAACTCAAGGTGTTAACATTAACTAAAGAATACATATTCAAAATATATGATTTCTTCTCTTTTATATTTTGGCCTGTTGTTATCCTCACATCATTTAACTGTCAAGTCCGTGAACAAAACCTGTTAAGTACTGAATCCACACATAATCTCTTCAGTTCAAAATGAAATAAAACAAAACACTTCAGTAAAAGACTTTGCATTGCCACGAAACACTTTATGTGGTTCAAAACCACACTTCTTAATAAATTGTAAGGCTGGACCTACAAAAGGTCAAGACTTGTAATCATTACCAGGAAACAATAACAATAAATAATTCTGACTGTTTGATATAAGGTTGGCAAAAGCACCAAACGATCAAATATTAAAAATTTATATTAAAGATATATGCATGCACTTTCTTTTTCATTTTTACTGACTGCTTATCCCTGTGCTTGAGTAAGCTGGTCCTGACCACTCTGCCAGGCTTTTAGAATAATGCAAAACATGGCATTTGCTGTAGTTAAACCTCATTCTATTTTATACTGATGACATCATTTCCTTGTTTTACCCCAATTTTTTTATCATTTGCAACAGTGGCCATATAAGCCAAGATACTTTCATAACTACAGACAAAAGATATCAATATGATGATAGAAATTAGACAATGTTAATGTCTTATTTCCATTTACTTCCTTATTACCTCCAAACAGAGAACATATCAAATACCCAGCTTCGTTACACAAGGTTAAATAATTAATTTCAGGCCCCTCCAAACAAGTTCAGCATTTCCATCAAATGACTCCAAGATGTTATCACAAGTGTGACCCACACAGCAAGGCCATGGGCTCAGAGTCAGTTGAGAACTTGAATTTGGAACTGCAGAGTCTGATGAGTCCCCTGCCCCCAAACACAACTGACAGAAACGTGGCCTGCATGGCTCAGAGTTTATTTCCTTCATTGGCACTTACCCTGGAATTCTAATTTTAATATCAATAATCACAAGTGTAAGAGTGGAGATTATAAATCAGGAGTTGTACGCACATGTTTACCCCTTGTCAGCAAAAGGATTTGTCTTATGGAAGGATAGAGGTAGAAGGGCACAAAAAACTTGGGGTCCAGCTGAACCTGGAATTAAGAGAACTGTTGATCTCAATTACTATGATTGTACTGATTTCCTTTTCATTAAGATCTGTTTTAGAATGAAAAAGGCAAACAAATTAGCCTCATCATTCTCACAAGGGAAAAAAATAATCTGTCTGTATTTATAATAGTCACCATAAAGGGTTCTGTTCTTTAAAATGCAGTCATAGCTAAAGGTAATTAAGGTAACGGTGACAAAGCATCTTGTTTTAGAAATGACTCCATACAATGACTTAATAGCCACTACTCACACATTTTAAGGAAACTGTCTTGTGAGATAACAGCAGGCTACTTCTACATGTAGGTTGCAAGAAAATGCTGATGGAGTGTGTTTTATTAATTTTTTTTTCACTTTTAAATGTGGCAAGATGTTATGCCTGCCTATAAAATAAAAGCTGATTTCAAACTTAAAAAGAGGGGGGAAGTTGTTCAATACAACGGGTGGCTCAGGTCACATTATTATGGATGCGATTGAGTCTGAAGGGTTTCTCTACCAAATTATAAGAGAAAATGGAACCAATGTAGGGTTCTGTGTTGAATTTACTCTTATAGAATTTGTGACGTCATTGCGTCCAAAAGAGGCATACTGGTCAAAGTTTTGGTGAAGTTATGGAAGCTTGGAACTTTCAAAGAGGGAGTTCATGGCCTGTCTGGGACAATTTGCTCAAACCAGTCCCTCTGCAGACATTTCACCTTTACCAGGCCTCTTGCAAGACCTAACTCATCCTTTGCGACCCACCTCACCTTGTCCTTTCCCTTGTGTAGCTTCCTTAGAGCAATCACTCTTTCCCTGGAGTTTGTCTACCTATGGCCCATCCCACATGGTCTAGGTCTTATCTCATCTCATCTCTTCTTTTCACTTGGTTATATCATCCTACTGAGATTACCGGTGAACTAAAAGCAGGGCTGTGCCCTTCTATCTTTAGAAGCTTGCCCTGTTATATTTCCAGGTTGGCTTACCAAGGTGCAGGACTGTGCTAAGGCGTGGCTCATCCAGGAGGACACCCTCTAGCGCTGCTTCAGTGTAGTCCATGCGACAGGACTCAGAGGCCCTGCCAGCCCCACAGCAAATGCCAAAGAATTCTCAGTGGTTCTATGACATGTGAATCAAACGTGGGGGAAAATATGTAAAAAAAAACAAACAAAAAAACAAAAAACAACAACAGCACACAAATCAGTCCTGAATATTTTGCAGTCCACAACACAAGCACTTCTCTTAAAAGTACTAAAGAAATCTAATTGAAAGATTAAAAGCAGGTAGGTAGGCTTTGGAGTCTGTTATAATTATGTTTGATTCCTGGTTCTATTACCTGTGTGTTGTGTGACCAGTCACTTAACTGCTTTGAGGTCTTCATTTCTTCATTTGCAGGTGTGTGTGTGGAGGGGGGAGGAGGTGGGTGATGGTGGTTAGGTTAATATCTACTTCCCAGGTTTATTGGGACATGACGCAGAATAGTAAACCTAGATACCACTGGATCTGTTGGGTCATATGGCCCAAGTGACAGAGCAGCTTGTGCAGTAGCCTGGACCTGTTACGGAACCTTCACTTGTTCTGGGTTCCACTCAAAACTAGCAGCTTTTTGGGTCACTCAGTGAATAGGCAAGAGTAACACACTCAAATGAGGAGTATGTTGCATCCAAAATCCAGAGAGGCCCCTAGGCATTGTGCCTCTTCTTTGGTTGCAGGAGGGGCCAGATGCAACAACTTACCCTTCACCATAGAAAGGATATCTCAACTTGTCCCATACCACTGGATTCCTAGAAATTTCACTGAGGTAGAAGGTCCCTGAACTTTTGTCAGATTTATTTCCCACCCTGTGACATGCAAATGTCTTACCAGTAAGTCCAAAGTAGTTTCTTCTTCTTGCTCACTAGATCTAATCACGTGCTGTCATTGATGTAATGGACCAGTGTGATAAAAGGCAATCAAGACCCTATAAACTAAATTGTAACACAGCGCTGGAGAGCTGATATGCCCCTGAGGTGTATTGCTCGCCCTGCCAGCTGAAAGCAAATTGTTTCTGGGGGGTATTTATTGACAGCAATGAGGAGAAAGGCATTTGCAGGACCAATAGCTGCATACCAGGTACCAGGGATGTGCTAATTTACTCGAGCAATGAAACCACATGTAGTACAGCAGCTGCAATGGGAATTATCACCTGGTTAAACTTTCCACTCTTACTCTCCAAAATCCTTCTGTCTTCTAAGCGAGTTGGATGGGAATGTGGTGGGAATCACCACCCCCTGCATCTTTCAAGTTCTTAGCACTAATCTCTGCTGTCCTGCAGGAATGTAGTATTGCTTTTGGTTTACAATGTTCCTAGGAAGAAATAGTTCTAGTGGTTTCCACTTGCCCTTTCCTGCCAAAATAGCCCTCACCCCACAAGTCAGGGAAGCAATGTGGGGATTCTGCCAGCTACAGAGTAGATCTATTCCAAGTATATATTCCAGATCTGGGTCCCCAAACTCATCCATAACCACAGGTTTGGGGACCCACTGGGTCAATTATGAGATGGACCTGCGCTAAAACTCTATTGATCACCTGACCTCTACAAGCCCCTACTCTGACTAATGGACCACAGAGATGTTTTGAGTCTTCTGGAATTGGCTTAAGTTCAGAGCCAGTATTCAATAGGCCCCCGAAGATCTGATTATCTCCTTTTCCTCAAAGCATTGTTACCCTGGTAAAAGGCTATAGGTCCATTTGGGGAAGGCTGAGAGAAAGATTAATAGTATAGATTTTCAGTAGTACACAGGACTTTCTCCTCAAAGAAATTCAGCCTCCCCTTCATTGAAGAGGTTCAAGGCCTGCAAACTGGCTCAAGTGCGGGAATTGTTTGAGGGGCAGTGATTCTGTTTTTATGATTCAGGTAAGACATTTTTAAAATTTAACTTAGAACTTTTCTTCTTATACAGATCAATTAAGAACTTAGGAGGCTTCCTATCTATTTCATTTCTAGGAACACCAGGATCAACTAGCCAATGGCATGATTCTGCAGGAGTCAGACTATTTTGATAGCTGCATGACTCTGCTGTTCATCCTGGTACCCATGCCCATCTTGCCTTGGTGGGCTGCATGCTGCCACTTGGCCCCTGCCATAGCGGGATCCAGTTATTCCCACTGCATCCCGGTTTCTCAATTCAGTGACTACAGTTCCCGCTGTAAGTTCTGGCTTACAGAGAAGAGTGATACGGAGCTCTTCAAAGACACCAGGAATCCCTCACAGATTTATTTCTCACAGTTGAGGTCAAAGTTATGTCTTCTAGACCATCCCAGTGTGGGTGAGTCAGTCTTAAATGACAAATCCACTCTAACATTCCAATCTCCCTAAGTCATTTAATCCCTTCCTTTACATTAAACAAAGGCAGATCTGGCATTTCCAGCTTATCCACTGTGGGCCACCTTTTGGTCCATATTTCATCCAACTGACAAATTATTACAGCCCTTTCTAAATCCCTGAGCTGCAAAATAAAATGTAGGCTCTCTGCTTAATGAGCCTATATGAATAAATTCAGCCTGATTCAACTTCATGTTTCTTCTGCCATTATCTCATACTCTTAATATCCATTTCTTCACATATCTCCCAGCTTTTTCTCTGTATAAATTAGAAAGCTTAAATAGTTCTTTTGGAGTGCAGCATACCTCCTCATGGGTTATACTTTATACCCCACCTTCAGGGGCCTTCTGGGACTTGAGTGTAATAGGGGTGGTATGAGTGGGTCCCGAGGAGACTCCATGTCATCTTGCAAGGCAGCTGCCTAGAGGGAGGCCCTACAGTCTCCTCAACTGATGCGGGCTTAATCGCCTTTGAAAGGAGTGAAGAGGCCTCTTCCACTGGCAATGAACCATTACGATAATTTAGGGGCTCAATGTCCCCAGCTTCATCAGGGTCTTCCCACACATTCCCATTGCAATTTTCAGGATCCTAGTCCTTCGTAATCAATGCCCTCGCTTAGGTAGACACGGTGTGAGCTAGGGAGTTCAATTTGTGTTGTAATTTAGCCAGTTGCAGGGTGAGAGTCTGCATTGGATTTTCAGTGATCTCAGCCCTCGGGCTGTAGGAGATAAGGGTCTCCTTGAAGGCACACATTCCCCATGCCACCTCTCAGATCACTGATGTGGTGCTTGGCCTGGGAATTCAAATCCCTGAGCTCACCCTTTTCTTTTTCCACTTTGTTCAATGACAAGAGGAGCTACTGGCCAATCTCACTGTGTTTGTTATTTCATCAAACATGTTCAAAAATCATCACATACATACTCATCCAGATCTTCTCTTCTTGTAAGTGGCTGGTTAGGTATATCCAATGGTGACATTTTATGTATTTCTATTGCTGGAGCACCATGGATGGTCAGTGCTCTCTTTACTAATAGAAATAAAGTCATTAGCATCTTTAAATCTAATCAGATGAGAGAGCCAATGCCGGGAACCTCATAATCAATTCAGAAAACACATCCTTAAAATTCTGTTCCTCTAGAACCACTTTGGTATAAAAATCTGTATTAATCATGGTTTTCCAGAGAGACAACCTGATAGGGTATGTGTGTATGTGCGTGTGTGTGTCCGTGTGTCTGTCTCTGTGTGTGTGTGTGTGTGTGTGTGTATGTGCGTGTGTGTGTCCGTGTGTGTGTCCGTGTATGTGTGTGTGTGTGTGTGTGTGTGTGTGTGTGTGTGTACTTACTTCATTGGTTCTCCTGGTTCTCAGGCCTTCAGTCTCAGACTGAATGTCTGGGCACCTTGTGTCTCAGTCAAGTTGACACATAAAATTAATGATCATACTATGCAGA
>CAUYSK010087502.1:0-78242 GCA_963575035.1 Avahi laniger | reverse complement strand
CTTTTCATAATTTTTGGAACAAGGGACAAATTATGGCTGTTAGCTCATTCTATTAATAGAAAAATATTATTAACTATCCTCAAGGAGTTCTTTTGAGCAATGTGAGAGATTTGGGGCACATTTTTATCTGATTAGTTTTGTCTGTGAGCCAGACCTGGAAGGTGGGATCTGAATTGTATTCCTTGCCTTCGTTGTCTCTTTCTGGCCCTGAGAAGAGGCACTTTCCTACCATACTTCTTCTGTATTCCAAGGCATTCGTTATTGCGAAAACAAAAGACATGGTGGAGCCTTCTGTTGATGGTCCCATGTCAACTTGGAGCCTGAGATAGATATTGTATTTCATCTGAGGAGAAGTACAGGTGTAAGAAACAGCATGTGCTATCAGCGGTTCCTGTGGAAACTCTGTTCCTTCTATCCCCCATGGTATTGAGAGATCAGAACTCCTGGGAGAAAAATTATTCTCATACATCATTTGCTCTTTGATCGCTAACCACTCTCAGAGGAACCAGCAGTTTCAGAATTAGGTAAGCCCTGATGATGTCTGTGGCTGTCTTCATGATTTCCCCCACTCTTGGAAGTTAGCAGCCCTGCTTCCCCAGAATGTCCCCAGCCAACACATGCCAGTCAAATTAGAGACTTTGGCACAAAAATAATTTCAATTTTAAGAGACGTACCCATGGTGTCGCATACATCCATTTCTAAATCCCACTAGAAGATGGTGGCGATCCATCCAGTTCTGCCTAGCTGTGTAGCACAGATGATCACAAGCAACAGCTAACTCTTTTCCACGCCTCATCTCAGAAGAAACTGGGCTTTTGTGATACTTAAAGTAATTTATTGTTTGCTCTGCAAATGAGAACCAAATTTTAAAATAGCGTTAAGATTGTTCTGGAGAAAAGGCGCAATCTCCGTGTAAGTCATTATCTGGGGCGTGCTTTGCACACACATACATGGTAGCATATGGCAGTGGCGGATAGACCCAGGCCCCGTGAGACAATCTGATGGATTTCTTTGAGACTCTGAACGAGACAGTGCCTCAGGAGATGGAAGCAGGGTATTTTTCATGAGGTTCCCTGCTCCACCTCCCCACTTCTCTAAGGGTTAATTAATTTTTTTTCTTTGTCCAGGGAATGGGCGTCTGGATTAGGTTGATGACAGACTGATGGATGGACAGGTTTAGCAAGCACAGGCATCATACCATCTCCCTCTGCATTTCTGCTTGGATGTCCTTGATATAAATCAGAATAATTGTTAGTGAAACAATGTACAGGTGTTGGGAAGACAGACCCCTGTTTTTAGGCTCTCTGGAAAATTTTCTCTTTATTTGATTTTGGTGGTTTCCGTCATATCTTCTAATACAGTTTCATACAAATGTAATCTGGCTTCCCCAGCCGAGTACAACCCAAATCAAAATGATATTATACCTCTTCACAGCTGTAAATCCTTCCTCAAATTAAAGCTCTGAAACCTAATCTGCTAGAAGTCTACAGAGGAGGAGGGGCACCTTTAGCACCCCACCAAGAATAGCACTAAACATCTAATGACAACTGGACAGAGACTTATCTTTTGTCCCCGGTGAAATAAAATCTTCAAAGTTATCTGCCTCTTCTTTGAAACTTAGCACAGGCTGTACTTGGCCAGGTGTGGCAAAGCTGATACCAAGAGGGCAAAGATTGAGAGCTTTTTTTTTTAACCCAGTTTTTTCTGTGTTGTCTTTTTTTTTTTTAATGACCCGAGAGGAAGTGAGAGTAAACCTGGCATGTGGCTGTTTTTCAATAAGGTTCAAGACACAGAGTCACAAGATCCCAACAAGGGAGTCAAGCAGGAGGTTGATGAATTAATTGAACTCATCAATTAACCAATGAATGAATTAATCTGTGTAAAGCAGCGTGAAGTCAAGAGAGGGCAAGGCGTGGGTCAGTCTTAGGTGAGAGGGAGGATCAGAAAACTGAAGATCTTAGAGGAGCTGAATTTCCTGGCAAAGTTCAACTGAAAGTGTTGAGTGAGTGGGCGGGGGCCTGGTAGTCTGCAGGCAATTTTTACAATTGATGAGCCAATTTGGATACATTACTATTACTCAAAGTCTGCAATTTACACTGAGGTTCACTCTGAGTTGTACATCCTATGAGTTTTGACAACTATCTAATGGCATGTAACAGCTATTGTAACACTGTATAGAATCGTTTCACTGCCCTAAAAATGTCCTGTGCTCTGTCTAGCCATACTGCCTTCCCTCCTCCTCTGTGCCCTTGGAAACAAACCACTAATCTTTCCACTGTCTTCATAGTTTTGCCTTTTCCAATATGTCATATAGTTAGAATCATACAGTAATAGCCTTTTGAGATTGGCTGCTTTCACTTAGCAATATGAGTTTAAAGTTCCTCCATGTCTTTCTGTGGCTTGGTAGCTCCTTTCTTTTCAGCACTGCTAAATAATATTTCATTGCCTGGGAATACCACAATTTGTTCATCCATTCGTCTATTCAAGGGCATCTTGTTTGCTTCCAAATTTTGGCAATTTTGAATAAAGCTGCTATAAATATCTGTGTGCAGGTTTTTATGTAGACGTAAGTTTTCAACTCCTTTGGGTAAATACCAAGGATCATAATTGCTGGATTTTATGGTGAGAGTATGTTTAGTTTTATAAGAAACCAGCAGTCTTCGGTGGTGGCTGCAGCATTTTGCATTCCTACCAACAATGCATGAGATTTCCTGTTGTTCCACATCCTCACCAGTACTTGGTGTTGTCATTGTTTTGGATTTTCACCATTATGATAGGTGTTTAGTGGTATCTCATTGTTATTTTAATTTGCAATTTCCCAATAACAGTATGATGGTGAAGAGCTTTTTACATGCATATTTGCCATCTGTATATTTTCTTTAGTGAGGTGTCTGTTCAGGTTTTTTGCCTATTTTTTAATTGGATTATTCATTTCCTTATTGCTGAATTTTAAGAGGTTTTTTGTATATTTTGGATATCAGTTCTTTATCAGACCTGTCTCTTATTGATATTTTCTCCCAGTCTGTGACTTGTCTTCTCATTTTCATGACAGTGTCTTCTTCTGAGCAGAAGTTTTCAATTTTAATGAAGTCTAGCTTATCAGTTATTTCTTTCATGGATTGTACCTTTGGTACTGTATCTAAGAAGTCACTGCCATGCCCAAGATCATCTATACTGTCTCCTATGTTATATTCTAGGAGTTTTGCAGTTTTGCATTTTACATTTAGGTCTACGATTCATTTTGAATTAATTTTTGTGAATGATGTAAGGTCTGTGTCTAGATTCTTTTGTTTGTTTGTTTGTTTTTGCATGTGGATGTCCAGTTGTTTCTGCACCATTTGTTGAACAGACTATCTTTTTAACATTCAATCGCCTTTGCTCCTTCACTTGACTATGCTTTTGGTGTTCTATTTCTGGGCTTTCTATTCTGTTCCATTGATCTGTTTGTTGACTTTTGCCAATACCACACTGTCTTGATTTCTATAGCTTTGCAATAAGTCTTTGTTTTTATTTCAAAATATTAATTAAATGAGTACAAGTGCTTTTATTACAGGGATATCTTATATAATGCTTAAGTCAGGGCTTTTGGCGTGACCATAACCAGAATAGTGTTCATTGTACCCAATACATAAGATTTTATTCCACACCCACCCTCCCATCTGCCTTCCCTTGGTTCCTCATGTCCTCTATGTGGCTTTGTGCCCATGTGTGTCTGTCTATTAGCTCCCACTCATTAGTGAAAACATATGGTGTTTGGATTTCCATTCCTGAGATACTTCACTTTGGATAATGGTGTCCACTTCCCTCCATGTTGCTGCAAATGACATTATTTCATTCCTTTTTATGGCTGAGTAGTACTCCATGGTTTATATATGTATGTATATATGTGTGTGTGTGTGTGTATGTGTATGTGCGTGCATGTGTGTGTATCTATACACACTTAGCAATACACACACACACACACATCCCACTTTTTCTTTATCCACACATGAATTGAAGGGCGTTTAGGTTGATTCCACATCTTTGCAATTGTGAATTGTGCTGTGATAAACATTCGAGTACAGGTTTCTTTTTCATAAGATGACTTCATTTCCTTTGGGTAGATACTCAGCAGTGGGATTGCTGGATTGAATGGTAAGTGTACATTTATTTCTTTGAGAAATCTCCATACTGTTTTCCATAAAGGTTGCACCAGTTTACAATCCCATCGAAAGTGTATAGGCATTCTTTTCTCTCTGTATCCATGCCAGAATCTATTGTTTTTTTGACTTTTTATTAATGAGCATTCTGATAGGGGTAAGGTGGTATCTCACTGGGTTTTAATTTGCACTTTCCTGATGATTAGTGATGTTGAGAATTTTTTCTTATGCGTATTGGCCATTTGTCTATCTTCTTTCAAAAAACTTCTGTTATGTCATTTGCCCACTTTTTGATGTGGTTGTTTGGTTTTTCTTCTTGCTGATTTGTTTGAGTTCTTTGTAGATTCTGGATATCAGTCCTTTGTCTGATGTATAGTTTGCAGATATTTTCTCCCATTCTGTAGGTTGTATATTCACTTTGTTGATTATTTCCTTTGATGTACAAAAGCTTTTTAATTGAATCAAGTCCAATTTATTTATTTTTGTTGTCATTATGTTTGTCTTTGGGGCCTTAGTCATAAATTCTTTGCCTAGGTTGATGCCTGAAAAGGCAGGAAAGTACACACACAAAAAGAAAACTGTTGACCAATATGTCTTATGAACATAGATGCAAAAAATCATCAACAGAATACTAGCAAACCAAATTTAACAGCACATCAAAAAGATAATCTACCATGATCAAGTGGGTTTTATCCCAGGAGTGCAAGTATCATTTAACATATGCAAATCAATAAATGTGATTCACCACATAAACAGAAACAACAAAAAAAGATCACATGGTCATCTTAGTAGAGGCAGAAAAAGCATTTGATAAAATCCAGCACCCTTTCATGATAAAAACCCTCAACAAACTAGACATAGAAGGAACATACATCCAAATTATAAAAGCCCTATATAACAAACCCACAGCCAACATCATACTAAATGGGGAAAACTTTAAAGCATTCCTCCAAGAACTGGAACAAGATAAGGGTGACCACTGTGATCACTGCTATTCAACATAGTATTGGAAGTCCTAACCACAGTCATTAGGCAAGAGAAGACAATAAAGAGTATCCAAATCGGCAAAGAGGAGGTCAAACTATCTCTCTTTGCTGATGATATGATCTTGCATCTAGAAAATCCTGAAGACTCCACCAAAAGACTCCTGGAATTGAAAGCACATATGCGATGCTGAATTTGTAAGACGTACAGTATGAATAGGTCCTGTGACCATTCAAACAGGTGACACTATATAAAATACACAAATATTGGACTCAACATGCAAGGAAACAAAGCATGTGAAACAGAAGAACCTAAACAATGATAGTTCTAATAATTGTGACTCAGTGACAACAGATGTTAGTGACAAGGGTGTTAATAACTCAAAGACACATTTCACAGTTTCAATACAGAAAGCAGGGCCATCTCTCAATGTACACACTTGTCTGACTTGCAAAGAATAGCTTCTCCATCTTTTTTCCTTCTGTATCTTTTCACTCTCCTCTTGTTGGCAAACTTCACTCAGAACCATTCAGGGAAAAACATTCTGGAAAATGTACTTCTTACCATTGGCTTTGCAATGCAGAGAGCTTAGAAGGAATCTTATATGATGTAATCATATTTTATTGTGTAAGAGTCCTGCAAAATGTCTTTTTTCTCCTACAAAAGTTTCTTGAAGGTAGAGATTATTTCTTTTATATCTGAATATGTCTTGCAGTGTGTGGCAGAGTGTCATGTACATAGTAGGTACTAATCAAATATTTGTTTAATGAATTAAAGAATAATATTCCTTAACATACTGTCACGATCAATGTAAGTTACTGCATAGGTGAATTGGACCATCACTTTGCTCTGACTAATGACTGTAACTAAAATGAGTATCCCGTTTAAATTTCTGATTTATTTAGGCCCTTTTACTGCTGTTCTTTTACCGTAGTAGCCTGGTGGTTTGCACTGGTCATTAACTTTCAGTCTAGAGTAATGAAATGTTATGTAGACCTGATACATTCAGCCCACGGAATCACGTTTCCTACACGATCATAGCTGGTATGTCTGAGAGCAGTTGAATAGCTCCTCTAATGATTCTAGAATACTGCAGCGAATGACAAATTACTGGTGTCTAATATTATATGATTGGTAAATGACTGTTATGTGCTTTATTTCCATCCTTCCAGGAAGGCTAGATTATTCCCAAATAGCAGATTGCCATATGAAAATGCCAATATTTACTCCTTGTTTATCCAAGGTAACAATTCGGGAACAGTCATTTGATAAAAGACACTCATGATTTTTTTTACAAATCGATAACTAGTTGGGAAGAATGACTCTCCAAGGCACCCCGCTATGATAGGGTTGACCTTCAGATCCAATAGGGTGGGTTTAACAAAGAATTTCTATGCTGTCAATCCACATCATTGTCCAAATAGAATAGACATTTGGTTTTATTTTGATTCCCAAATTGATTTAGGTTATTCTTAAGTCTCAGAACAATAATTCCATGTTTCCAGAGTGATATTAAGATAAAAATTCAAGCAAACCCAAGAAATATTTACTAATTTCCACACATGGTGCTGTCATTTAATTCCACACCTCTTTTCCTTTGTGTCAGGTGTTATAAAGGCACAGTTCATCCCTCTAGTTTTTGCTTCTTATGCTCAGTATGCACCACCTTCCTCACATCTATCCTTTGGGTCTGTTTCCAGTCACGGCTGATTATTAACACTGCAGCTTTGCTTACTTTCCTCATACTTTTCTCTCCCCACCCCCACCCCAACCTGTATCATGTCATGTCTTAGGCTGTTTTCTGCTCTGTTGGTTTTCTACCAACTTTATGGCAATGCTGTTCCTGGACTTTATTGATTCTATTGGTGGAGGTGACATAGTCTTTCCACCTCTGCTTTCTAACTCATTGCTTCCTTCTCTTGGGTGTCCTGTCCTCACTTCTGCTGTGTAGCACCCAGGAGCCTATAGCTTCCCTCTGTCCCTCCAAGTCCCCTCTGTGCTGTGCTGCATGGGAGGAAGCTACAAGCCCCTTCGCCCTTACAAGCTCTTTAAAGCCAATGCACGAGTGAGCAGGGTTGTCTAAAGCTTGGACAAGGGAGAATAAGAGAGAAAGTGAAGAAGGAATGCTGAGAGACAATGAGGAAAAGAAAGAAATGGAAGTTACAGAAGAAGGACTGTGACGAGAAGGACTGGGGGGACGTGAAGGGAAAGAAAACGGAGGAGACAGGAAGGCGGCGAGGACTCTAAGGTGGAGAAAAGAAAGATATTTATAGGCGGGAAAGATATTCCAGCCTCCATGTAAAAGATACTGTTTATTCAAGACTAGGGTTTTCACATTTATTTGCTAAACTTCAAGCTTCACTCAGTTTGTACTGCTGTGTGTCGTGGCTCCATTCTTTTGGGGCCTTTGTTGCCCACTCTGCTTCCACCCCGTCTCTGACTGCACGGCCACTGCCCACCCTTCCTGCTCATCACCAGACTGTCCTCCCAGCCTCAGCAGTGTGGGCCCCCTTGGCTTCTTTCTCCCTCTGCATTCCCAGACAGCTCTGGGATTGTTCTCATCCTATGAAGTGTGGATATCTCAGATGTTAAAAATTTTGGCCAGAACTCAATCTGAGGACTCTTCTGACTTAGAAATCACCTTTATACTTTGAAGAGGGAGGAGGGGGCAGAAGGAGCAAAAGCCAGACATTAGAGTGGTAAGAAATAAACTTCTGGAGAGTTTCAGGGTTGGAACCCCTACTAATATTCAGAGACATGCTCCTGCAAGCAAGATCCCTTTCCTATTTCATTTAAGTAATTGTGCTGTGAAATTCTTGGTTCTTAATGCTCTAAATGGCAGTAAGGAGAACAGAGTCAACTTCACAAAGCCAGGGATTCCAAATAGTTTCTATCACTTATGCAAATTATGATTTGTTCCCATCAGTTACCTGTGATGCTGTATTGAGAGACATTTGAAGGCTGTGCACAGACACAGTGGAAAGGGTTCTGTGTTTGATTAATAATGTCTGCTCTAGCATGATGAGGCAGGAGTGGTGGTCTATGTGCCATGCATTCGCTCACTGAGTCTTAAAGTTCTTATAAGAGCATTTTATATTCTTCACACATAGATATTTTATAGATTTAGCTAACCAGAAAGGAATGATGTCCCTTCTTCCAGAGATTTCTGAAATTTAACAATCCTTCACCACCACTCTACTTAATTTTCTTCAGCCTTGGAACAGGTGACCTGGCTGTAAGAAGGGCACAAATGTTAATAAGCAACAGATATACCTTTGATCCCATATTAAAAATTATCCAATAACCATATTTCTTCTCTGCTGCTAATGCATGGCATACAGTTCCTGATCACAGTATAAGAGGGTATTTGTTGTTTGTTTTGGTTTTCATTTTTTCAACAAAGTCAAGTATCTTTTTGTGGAGTAATCTAGTTGGTATTAATTGGAAAAGGTGAAAAGATTCCTTTGCTTTCTATAATAGATCTATTTTTTGCTGTGATGATGCATGTTCATAGAGTCTCAGAGGTGGAAGGTAATTTTGATGTCCCTTGATTCATATGATTTGGAGAATGAAGATTAGAACATATGTGATTTATTCAGAATTTCACGGTTAGCTCATGACTCCTCTTTCTTTTGCACAAAGTGCTGACCCTTCTCTTTGACCACTCCTCACTAAAGGTCCTGGAGAGCCCAGAGAGGCTGTCAGTAAAAAGATAGCCCTAGGTTTGGGCAAGGAGCCAGAATAGATGGGCTTCATTTCTGGGCCAATTCAATAGGTGAAAGTCATTAGGAAAGCAGGTGAGGAATGGGACATCCTACCAAGAGCTTTGAAACCAGGCACAACAGGGACAGTATCAGGACCCTATGCAGGAGTAAAGTAAGGGGGCCTTACATGACTACCTAGAACATCTCCACTGTACACACACAGGTACATTTCACTAACCACTGTCTCTGTTCTGTGTGAGTAGAACTAGCTTGAAGGTTTAGGATAAGAATAAAATCGAACTACTGGTTAGGTCATTCTATAAAGGCGTCTTAGACATATTATGCTGTTATATGGTCACAGTTGTTTCATGACAGGGTAATTATATTCAGAGAAGTAGAATGTTGGACCTGGTCTAGTGTGAACCTGAACGTTAGGAGATCCTTGTCCTATAGTACATACAAATGCCTCACAAATAGCAAAATACTATGCAATAGCAAATATTATTTTGATGCTGTTGAGTAAACAACAGTTTCTTTCCTTACCTATATAAGAAGAAGCTTGGACCAAGGGACCCTTTCTTTCCTAACATCCTATTATATCAATATAATTCTGTGATACTTGCCTTGATCTTGGTTTTATCATAAACATCTACCTGGGCATGTTTTGTTTAAATCAAATGTAGTCATCTCCATTCTCATTGAAGAAACTGGACCTTGTGTTTCACTCACCTTAAGTGTCATGTTCTGGGTTCCTAGCCCATGCTTGGTCCACCCTACGTGCCCAATAAATATTTGTTGAATAAATGAATGTTAGCTGGACAAGGAGAATATTTTGAGGAGAGCTGCAATGACTGTGCTAAATGAACCTCAGAGATTCCAGTAGTTGAAGGAACAGCCAGACCCTCAGCTAGAGCCTTGTGGCATTGTCTCCTCTGATCCTCACACCAATATAAGAGTAGCTGTCATGATTCCTATTTTACAGATGAAGAAATCGAGGCTTAAGAGCACATGGCATGAGTCATGCAGCGAGTATGTAGAAGCTCGGACTGGAACCAAGGCCTCTCTGATGTAAAGGCTTTCTTTTCGTCATTGTGCCATGTCTCCTCCTGAGAGAGAAGCAAAGCTCTCCAGACTGACCTAGAGTGAGGGCATTGTGTTCCTGCGCAGCCATAATGACAGGAAAAAGCAAAAGCGAGCTCCCAGTAAATTACCTCTTAGAAATACGTAGAAATCTAAAAGAACAGCCTCAAGGTGTTTTGATTTTATTATTACCATTTTTTGAAGTTTGCTGTAGTTATCTGAGTCCTTTCAGGCAGGCACTGTGTGGGTTCTTAATAATTTTTCATGTTGATTATGTGACTGTCCCTAATAGTTCTTTTAAGAAGCTGAAATAAGGTCAAGTTGTTCAAATACTTACATAGGACTTTGGAACCTATCGTACCCATGTTCAAAGTTCCTAAAATACTCAGAGTTTTATTATTGCTACTACGTGCCTCATTCTCTAGGGAACTGTGTGGAAACTCTAGCATGGAATTATATTCGGAGCAATCGAGTCAGATTATTTTTTTATGCATGAATTCGTTCTGTTATTTCTACTTCTGTGTTTATTTATTCCATAGAATTAAATCCCAATATCATTAATCAATAGAAACAATGTCAGTAATTGAAGCACTGTATAAACATTTAAATGAATCAAAAGATTTTTTGGCAAGTAAAGGTGGTTACATCTAGAAATTTATTATATAACTTACACTTGACAATAAACAGACATTTCTAACTGTTCCCACTATACAAGTGCACAGTAATGGCTTAATACAAACAAATTATGAGGGGAGTGGAAGTGAGTATAGTTTTGACACAAACAGAATAAAACTCATATGCATAAATATAATAATAATGCATTTTATTTACTTGTGTGGTGCCTAGCTACAGCTGCATTCTAGCTGCTTTGTAATAAAATTAAAGCAACCGATTAAATAACGATTAGCTGGTTAGAGACAGATCAGATTATAGCACCAATTAAAATCAGTGTAGAACAATGTATTTAATCAGTCTAATCTTCCTTCTGCAAACAAAATCTTGTTGGAATAAAGTTCTTTATTTTCTACACATGTCATGCGTAGGGAGTATGTTGTTGCAATAGCAAGAACTCTGGGCTTGATACAAGGAGGATTACGAGCTTTATTCTGCTTGGCACCCATAAGATAACACCTCTAAAGTACATTCTAGGTGCAAGGACAACATGAAGAAGGGTGCATGGGTAGGAATGAATGGTGTGCCATATGTGGGACAGGGTGGTATTTGCATGAAATGAATGGTTGGAATCATGAAAAATGCTTTTCCTTAGGAAGCAAAAGGTTGAACTCCATGCATAGGGGAATAGGGGGCATAGACAGTACCAGGATAAAAGCAGTGCTAGTGGAAATTTTGGATTATCAGTGAAAGACACATTAATGCCTCCCATATGTGAAAAAGGCTTGAGTTCACACACCTGTCAGGAGGAATGCCATTTTCTTTTGAGAAGGTTCGAAAGCAACAGGAGTCAGGCATCAGTTTTCAAAGTGGCATGAAAGTCATCCATGTGCCCCTTACATAGTTTTTTCCATGCCTTTATATGACCAGTATATGCATTAATATGCTGAATATTTAATATTTCTTCGAATATTTCTTTTAAAACATCATTTGTTTTTAAAAGAAAATCTGCCACCATTTTAAATGGGAAATCATGTCACCTGTCATGAAGAGAAGGGAAACATAAAAATACTCCATGAAAAGAAATTATCACAAACTAATTCAAAGTAGATGCTGTTTCCTGATGATAATGGCTTGGACTCTCTGTTTACATGACTCTGACTAACTTGCAAAGCCAAAGAAGAATGCACATAGTTTAGGATTCATTTTTTTCTTTTGTATTTCTTTTTCATTAGCTTAAAATAAATCTGGATTGCGGCATTGTGATGGAGGCTTAGCTTGTGGAACTGTTGTGATGATAACGGGCCCAGTTCCTATTTGATCCAACTCCTATTCTTCCTGGAAAAAAAAAAAATCAACAAAAGAGACCAAATGAAAGCTAAATCAACCTTCATTATTAGCTGGATCTTTTGACCTTCTGCACCCATATAGAACCCCAGTGAGCTGAGCTGAACCTTTGGTGAACACTTTTACCGGTGTTAAAATAGGTTCAGGGGCCTGGATCGAGAGCAAGCTATCCATTTCCTTTCAGCCCTAACTGAGTGTCATATGTCACTTGGAAAGTGGGAGGGGTTACCAATACAGAACACTCATAGCACTTGGGAAAATGGAGTCAGAGAACAAGAGAGAATGTTTACCCCTGGTTGGTGCTTGTCTAGGCTAGTTGGCTTATGTCTGCTCAGGACAGGTGGGCTAGAAATGAAGAGGAGGGAAGGAGGAAGGGAGAGAGGGAAAGAGAGAGCAAGAAAGAGACTGAGAGAGTGAGAGTCGTACTTCTGCAGGAGCAAAGTGAAGATGGACATTACAGAGTGCACCCCTGACTGCGCCATCAGAAGGGAACAGAGTGTTCCAAATGGGGCTCCTTTCCCTTCTGAAATGGGAGCATTACTTGCCCTTAATCCTAACTCATTGTGAGAAGGTATAAAAGAGGTGGAGGCAGGATGAGAGAAAATTCTCAGTTGGGCCAAGTAAGCTGCTTGAGTATTGGGCAAAAAGTGCCAAAGAGAATAGCCACTGTTCTCCTTCTGTTCTATTTCCCCTCTGATTTTCACAGTAGCTCGGTTTCTGTCCTACTGTTCAAGGACAAATATTTTTTCTAAACCAGTGAAATGAGTAAAGAATCATATACTTATTGTTAGACAGGATGTTGGAATGAGAAGAAGGAATAATTGAAGGGGGGAAAAATAACTTTGGATTGTTTGCAAATGTTGAAGACATGTTTATCAGACACGTGGTTTGGGAAATTGCAGTCCTAGCAACATTAACTCAATGCCCAATGAATGTTCAACACTTCTACTACTTCAATCAAAAAGAATCAATCTCTATCATCCTGATGAGTTGTTCTGAAAATAACCACCAATTATCCCAACTTCAGTAGAGAAAATAATGTGCTTTTAATTACAGGCAGACTGGTGAGGAATAAAGAAATCCCTACTAGGTATATGTTAAGAAGGCCTTCATGCTAAAGAAGAATTCTACCACTCAACAAACTCTGCAGATAATAAACATGAAAGTGCCCTCTTCCAAAGACACTTGTTAATGAAGTGACTTCTTACGTGCCTGAAACCACAGAAAAATGACTAAGATGCTCATCAATAGTCCAAAGCTTCTATTTCTGTGGTCTGAAAATTTATATCATGTTAGAAAATAAAAAAAAAAAACTGGTGGTTTTCAACTTGGAGAAGGGATGACTTTGGTTTTGTGGTATGGTTATTGGTGATTATTTACTCTTCCTCAGATACTGTGGTGATCATCATACAGAAGAGGGACTAAAATTTATTCTTTCTAATTCCTGATGACAGACAATAGTAATAGGGAAGCTGATTTTGCTTGAATTAACAACTTTGAAACAAATATAGAGGTCCACCAATGGAATGAGTAGCCTCTCAGGTAGTGATATTCCCATTACTGGCAGGAGTCAAGCAGAATTAGAGTTCATAGACCAACTTGGGCTAATATAAGTTAAAAAAGGGATTTGTGAGAAGGATATCATGGAATTAAAAGAATCAAGATGGGTGCAGGAGGAGTAGGCTTAGAAACAGGAAAGGATGCAAGATGAAGTCTACTTGGCTATTGAGGCACCACTACCGTAATGAATGTCACCCTACTTAGGATCCAGAGTCCTGGAAGAGAAGGTCTGATTGAATGAGCTTAGGTCACATGTTCATCCTTTGTTCATGCAGAATGGGGACAGCAGAGGTCTCCAGGGATCTGGAGTGATAGTACAAATTCCATCGTACAGTGAAAGAGCACCCAATTTACTATCCTACTAAGGCTGCTTATTACAGGGGAAAGTTCCCCAAAGGGAATCAAGATGCTGTTACAATGAGGGACTAGGGGCCCGGGAGCCAAAAATTAACAAGCGATGTTTACTGCAGAATTCGGCTGAACATCCATTAGGAATATTGTAAAGGGGATTCTTCATTAGGGAGGAAGTTAGGTAGAAATTGGTCCCTCTGGCTCCAGACACACTCACAGGTGAGAAGGCTATTATCCTTGAGAGATTAAGGCTTGGGCCTCCTTAAAGATAGTCAGAAAGAATGGGCAAAAACATCCTCTGGTTTCTACAACGGTATCTGGGATTGGCTTCCTTTGAAAGTTTTTATCTGTGATAGAGCAACCTAAATACTACATCACATGCTCAAAGTTGAAGAATTCCTCGTTGCTTTTATCTCTCCTCCTCTCCCATCCCCTGTGACAGTTTCTAAACCATACTTCAGGCAACCTCCGCAGAACTCCCACAGGCAAAACTAGACACCCCCGTTCATATCTCCAGAAGAACATAGATAAGAATAGTATATGATTATGGTTGTTTCCATCACTGGAGCAAGAAGAACTCATTGACGGAGGGACCGTGTTTTTAACTGCTGTAGTTTTAGCATGTGGTACAGGGACCAAGGAGATGAACAAATGAATGAACAGATGCAGGAAGGAATGGAATGAACAAATTAAAATCTAAATAAGAAATAGTGAGAAGAGGCCTCTCAGGGTTGGGTTCCCTACAGTTGCCTTCTCTTACTGCCTTCTCAAATACTTACTACTCCATACACTTCTTTGTCCAAAGCAGTGTGAATATGTAATTTCCTGGTATCTGTTAGGTGGAACTTTTCTCTGGGAAGCTAAAAGCATTTCACGCTATTGATTTGTTCTCACCAGAGCTGAGCCGTGAGCAGTAAGTAGGCATTTGTTTCTATTATGACTGTCAATAGTATGATTTCAAATCACTTTTATCACAGTAGTCTCAAGGGATCACACCTTTAATTTAGCAATACACAGCCAGCACCCTAGAACTAAACCAAACCAAACCATACTAAGTAAGCTATGGCCTGTGCTTTCAATTCACGAACATTAGCATTGGGGGAAACATCTTCCTTTCTTGTTTTTTTCTTTTCTTTTTTTTTGTGCATGTGTATTTGAGTATAGAATATTCAATTTACATGTGAACAAAGGTACATACACAAGTTCAGACACCCTAGAAATATCACTAGAATCTTTTAGAGAAGAGAGAAATCAAACAAAGAGAGGGGAATCTGAATGAAGACAGGCAGCTCTTGTTTCAGATTGACCTTGGGCAGGTTACTGACCTCCGCAGGTTACTGACCTCCTTGTGAAATCTGCGAAATGGGGATGATGATAATAACAGGACATACTCCATGGAGTTATTGTGAGGATCGATCTAATTTACTGACACAGTTTGCTCTCCATTCTGAACAGATTCAAGCCTCCTGGGCAACAGTAAGGGGGAGGGAGAATGAGCAGAGATCTCTGTGATCCTGTGGCTAATCACATAGGACACCAAGAGTGTGAACCTCCTCTTTTCCCATACTTCATGCTCTTTCCTACATAGAGGAGAAGCTGATGAGTGGAATAGAGCTATATGCAACCACATGATTTGCTCCCTGCACTGACCTGGACAGAGCCGGCAGCAGAAGCAAGACAGACAGCAACACTCTTGGATATGCTATTTCAACCTGACCCTTTCATACTTAAATCCTTCCCCTTCGGGATTTTATATGGGGCAAAAATACATCTCCAGCTCTTCCCAGATTTTTTTCACAAGGCAAAGTTGGGCTGTGAGTGGGGCCCCAACTCTAATTACTGCCTTCCTTATTAGCATGTGATTTGATCTCATTATAATGGTTGGGGAATCCTGTTTCCAGGACAACCAGAAGTTGACCAAGGCCTTTGTGTCTACTTGGTTTAGGGTCCTCCTGTAGTCTTCCTTCCCCTCACTTTTGTGTTCAAAAAAATTCAGTTAGTTCCATGAGTCTGCCAGCTATCTCTCTTTGCGTTCTCTATCTACACAAGGTCAGGCTAATCTGTGCATTTTCTCTAACTCCACTAATGTAACTCCTTCTATTTTTAAAAGTCAACCTTGGTCGCTCTCTCTTCAACACAATGAACTGCCATTGTTATAAGTATTTCCCACTGAAGAATACTATTGCATGCAAAGCACTTGAAATAGTATATTACTACTATAATACATAGGCACTCAACAAATCTAAGCTGCTATTACTTCCATCATTACCATTATTACAATTATCACCTTGTAATTATTGTGAGGGTTAAATAATAAAATGCCTATAAAGTATGTTAGCATATTGCCTGGAGCATAGTGGGTACTCAATAAATGTTAGGTACTGGTAATTAAAGGAGCTGAACCCAGAGATTTATTTAAGAAAACAAAACGCAGAATCTTTCAGGGTTATTGCCTTGGATACATTCTGCTCATTCATATGTGCCATTCACTTCCAGTGTACTTTACAATGAGGGAGGGTATTCAGAATAATACCTCTCCCAGAGGCACTTTGTGATGTTTGGACATTGAAAGAAATTCACTTATACTCAGTTACTACATCAGAAAAGTGATGTCATATTCTATGTATTCATTTGAGAATGATGATTTTATGTTTTTACAAGTGACTTATGTCCATCATTAAAAAATGTAAGTAATATAGAAAATTATAAAGATGAAAGCAACATGTCACCCTAAATCCCACCACCCAGAAATACTCACAGTGAACAGTTGAAGAGCATCATTCTAAACGTCTTTTGATGTACAGGTACAGATAGAAGGATAGTAAAATGGGTAGATAGTAAGAATTAACATTATAAGGATGAGACTAACTCAGAGACTATAATATATCTGCTTTATAAATAAAGGTGCCACATTTAATTTGAATTGAATTTAACCGAAGAAAAATAAACTGGAAGTGAAACCAAGGGAATTGTGAACTTCAGGTATGTTTTTTTTTCACCATTAAAGCTATTTGTTCCTAAAAAGACCTTCCTAAAGTTTAAGAAAAATATAAAAACATTAGAAAGTTAGAGTCTTTATGAGTTTTAAACTACATCACTTTTAGATATGATCATTTGCTAGTAAGAATTTCATGATTCATTTCTCATGTCTTTCAACCGTCTCTCTCAGTGCCTTCCAACTTCGCTCCTCACGTTATTCTCTGACAGGTTTTCTTAGTCTGTTTGGGCTGCTATAGCAAAATATCATAAAACAGGTGGTTCATACACAGCAGAAATTTATTTCTTAAAGTTCTGGAGACTGAGAAGTCTAAGATCAAGCGTCCAGCAGATTCAGTACCCTCTTGCTGTGTTCTCACATGGTCAAAGGGACTAGCTGTCTCTCTGAAGTCTCTTTTATAAGGGCACTAAATCCCAATCATGAAGGTGGAGCCCACATGAACTAATCACCTTCCAAAGACCCCACCACATAAAACTATCACCTTGGGGGTCAGGATTTCAACACATGAATTTTTTTTTTTTTGGAGATAGAGTCTCGCTCTGTTGCCCAGGCTAGAGTGCCGTGACGTCAGCCTAGCTCACAGCAACCTCAAACTCCTGGGCTTAAGGGATCCTCCTGCCTCAGCCTCCTGTGTAGTTGGGACTACAGGCATGTGCCATCATGCCCGGCTAATTTTTTCCATATGTTTTTAGTTGTCCAGCTAATTTCTTTCTATTATTTTAGTAGAGACGGGGGTCTCGCTCTTGCTCAGGTTGGTCATGAACTCCTGAGCTCAAGCGATCCACCCGCCTCGGCCTCCCAGAGTGCTACGATTACAGGCGTGAGCTACTGTGCCTGGCCACAACACATGCATTTGGAAGAGCCATCAGCATTCAAAATTCAGTCCAATGCACAGGTTTATAACATCTTTATTTTGTTTTGCAAATGTAATTCTCGCGTTTGTTTAGTTCTGGTTCATTTTTTTTCTTTTGTTTTTTCTGCAGTTATTTATTTATTTAATTTCAGCATATTACGGGGGTACAAATGTCTAGGTTACATATATTGCCTTTGCCCCACCTGAGTCAGAGCTTCAAGTGTGTCCATCCCCCAGACAATGCGCACTGCACCAATTAGGTGTGAATATACCCATCCCCCTTCCCCTTACCTGCCCGACCCCTGATGAATGTTACTACTACATGTGTACTTAAGTGTTGGTCATTTAATACCAATTTGATGGTGAGTACATGTGGTGTTCGTTTTTCCATTCTTGTGATACTTCACTTAGTAGAATGGGCTGTAGCTCTATCCAGGAAAACACAAGAGATGCTAGATCACCATTGTTTTTTTGGTGGCTGAGTAGAACTCCATGATATATATGTATATATATACCACATTTTATTAATCCACTCATCTATTGATGGGCACTTGGGTTGTTTTGAAATCTTTGCAATTGTGAATTGTACTGCTGTAAACATTCTAGTGCAGATGTCTTTTTTATAGAATGTCTTTTGTTTCTTTGGGTAGATGCCCAATAATCATCAGGGAAATGTAAATCAAAACCACAATGAAATATCACTTATCTCCAGTGAGAATGGCTTTTATCAAAAAGTCCCAAAACAATAAATGTTTAGTTCTGTGTCTGTTTGTGTTTGGATCCAGCTCTGCTAGTCTTTTTTCCATGGTTTCTACATGCCAGGATTATTTATTTTGACTTATCTTTTTGTTGGATACCTTTTGTCATCAAGCAATTTTTTTTTCCCAAGAAAGGTTCATGGAGGTTATATTCTCTGAGATTTTTCGCTTTTGAGAATATCTACCTGTTGCCTTTATACCTGAATAACAATTTGGCTGATATGACATTCTTGGGTCACCTTTTCTTTCCCTCTGAAGTTTAGTCTTTGCTACACGGTTTTCAGAGATTGGCTTTGGCTGTAGAAAGTGTGAGGCTTATTTTTTCTCCCCCTATTGTAGTTGATTTGCTTTCTTCTTCTTGGATGTCTGAATAACTCTTGTTTGATCCTTGATGTATAATAGGTTAATTAGAATGACAATGCTGATTGTTACATTTTTCTCAAATATTGCATCATTTCCATCCATGGATTCAGTTCTTTTCTCATTTTAGAGAAATGTTCTGTGTAATAACTCAGAATTTTTCTTTTTCTGGTTCAATGTTTCAGAGACATTGATTATTTTTTTGTTGGGTTACTTTATCTTCTTCCAAATAAGTGCTCTGCTTTCTGTTTCCTTGGACAAGTTCCTTGCCTTTTGCTTATATGTATCATTATAATTATTCTGAGTTTGTCCGTCATCTTTTAATTTGGTTTTTAGCTTTGACTTTTTCTAGTTCTGTTTTTAATTTACTTGTTAGATTTTTGGAGGTATGTTATATTTTTCAGAGTATTTCCTTAGCTCTGGAATTTCCTTTTTAAAATCTTGTTCACGTTTTATTTTCTCAACTCTTTGTTCTTGTTGAAGAGTCATTAATTCCTTTAATATTATAAAACACTCATGAGGAATCTGTTTTTGTTCTTTGGGTTATATTTTCTTCCAACTGAGTTCTTCTTCATCTGTCTTTTGCATTATGCTCTTCTCTTGCTCCCATTTTTCCACCCCCATATGCCATTTAGGTAGTAAGTCCACATGGTAGTCATGCCTTCTATTTTTATTTTGCTCACTGCTAAGACGGATGTTTTATGTTTTTTTTTTTCCTGAATTGTTGTGAGTGAATCTTCATCTTCCTTGGTATCTTTTCAAGTTACTTGAGACTAGTTTGTCTTCTCTATTCTGAGCTATAGTTTGAGGGCTAGATGCTGCTTTATACCTACTTTTCAAAAAATGACTGATTTTGAAATGGTCCTCACTTAATAATAGTAAGGGAAATTCATGGGCCACACCTCACAGTTGCTGAATCAGAAACTCTGGGAGCAGGGCCTAGTGGTCTGTGATTTCACAAGCCTTCCAGGCAATACTGATGCATGCTAAAGTTTGAAAGCCACTGCAGCAGACAGTGTGGAGGTGTGCGGGGGAGAAAGCTGTAGTGAAGCAGAGTACAGCCCATGCTGGGGCATCTGATCCCTGCTCTGTCTTCTGAGATCCTATTAATGATCTCGTACCTGGGCCCATCCTTCAACCAGGACTGTTCCACTCCTTTGGGCTTTGACACATTTCCTCCCTTGGCATGTTGGTCTGGAAGTCAACACGCTCTGGGGACCCTTGCTGTCTCTGTTGGCAGGGCTGCCATGAACTGCTGTGCAGGTTGTCCCCGAATAAGGATACCTGGCTGAGGGGGCTGGAGTGGGAATTAAAATCCAGTCTGTGCTCTGCTCACAAAGAGCATACCTGGTGCAGATCTGCATCAGCCCAGGGGGATGCCTTTCCCTAATGTGATCTACCCAGAGGGAGCATTTTTTCATACAAAGAGCACCTATATTAAGGACTGGTAGTCCTGATAAGGCCTTAAAATGATATGTAGGGGCTTCTATAATAAAGCTGTTTTCCTTGAATTTGTCCACATTTGTCATCACTCCCCTCCCCTCAGTCTGTATCTTTACAAATTTTAGGGTGTTTTGGAGGGATTTCAGGATTCTTTTATTAGTACTGCTTTCTGGGTGTGTGTAGGGCTGGAAGAGGATGATTTAATGGAGTTGACCTTATCAGAATCTTCATTTTGTTTTCTTAGCTTATACTTTTAAAATTTACAGCATAAGGTCATATCAGTTTATTGGTTTTATAGGTGCTGGTAAGATATTAGCCTTTTAAAAAGCTTATCATTTCCTTACTTTTTTTTTGTTATTAGTTTGTTACCGTGAAGGTTGGGGGAAGTGTGATTCTATGATCCTGGCTAACTCTACTATTAATATACAACAAATACACTGAATTTATTTTTCACCAACACAAATGAAAACAATTACTTGCTGCTTGGCTGTTTATCAGGTTGGTTTCCTTGGTTCTAAGTAGCAGACCCAATTTTGAATAACTTAGGCAAGAAAAAAGGGAGAGAGGTTTGGGAGGATGGTGTGTAGTATATGGAATTAAAGAACAAGTCCTGAAGAAGAGCTGGTAACTGGTGCTCTCAGCAGTACAGATTTGTGGAAGTTGGGAAGGCCCTGGCCATGACATTACTGAGCTCCGAGTATCTTTTGGGCATATGGTGTGAGTGGCAGCCCTGTCAGTACAGTGACGAGGAGGATGCTTCCTTATAGTAGAGTTTCCCAACGGGGTGATTTTGTATGTCCCCATTTCCCATCTGAACACATTTAGCAGTGACTGGAGACACTTTTGGTTGTCACTTACTGGGAAGAAGATGCTACTGGTGTCCAGGGAGTAGAGACCACAGTATTCTACGGTGCACAGGACAGCCCTCCACAACAAAGAGTTATGTGATCCAAAATGTCAATAGTGCTGAGATCAAGAAATCCTGTCTTAAAGAAAGGGACTGTGGCTGGGCAAGCACAACAGCTGTTCATTATACTCTTCAGTCCATAGATGAATATTCTTATTCATCTGAGACAGAGTACACATGCTGGTTCATTCAGACTTCTAGTAGTATTGCATTCCTTTTTTTTTTTTTTTAAATATTTGTCCTTTTAAACAGAAGAATTAAATGTTTTTCTTCCTGGAGAGTACTGTCATTGTGATATTGTGTTAACCTTGCACCAACATCGGGAAGTCAATTTTAATTCATGAAAGCCATGTTAATCCTCCCCATAATGGTTAAGTTTGTTTGTGACCCTAATGAGGTTTCGGAAATTTCACTCCGGTGTAATCATCACCACAGGAGGTATAGAAAACATTGGTTTCATACTACATATAAGTTTTAGCATCATGTGCAAAGGATCTTATCTTTGAGCCTCACGTCCTTTGTACAAAACTGACAGGTAAGTTCTGCATTTCCTTTTCTTAATTCTAGTGATATTTCCAGGTGACTGGTCAATGGCCTGTGTGACTGTGGACACATTATTTAATTTGTGTCCACTACATTTGCAGCAATAGACACATTTTTAAGTGAGTGTGAAAGAACAGATGAACCCCTTTCTGTTCTAACGCTGTAAAATTACACAGTGCAAGTAATGCAGAGTGGAGGAGCTCTCCCTTCTGGAAGGCTGGAGCAAGGGAAGTTTTGTGCTTTGGATGAGTCTCTAAGTTTTTGGTAGGCACTCTAGTGCCAATCTTTATGTAACTTCTCTTTTGCCAATATGCCCACAGCAAGATACAATACAACACTGTGCATTAATACATGTTAACAGATTTTAAATGAACTTACTCTAAACAGATAGAAGAAAATTAGAACATTCCTAGGGAAATCCCTTGGCACACAGCACATCTGTCGGTGATTTGGCATTGCTAGAACAATTTCATCAGACTGCATCAGCAGTTTTTCTCAAAATGTGAACAGTGTGTTTGCTAAAAGCAAACACAGTCATGTCTGAATTGCACAAACTTCTCTCAAATACAAGGAAATGTCACTCTCAAAACTCTAATGCCTCAAATTATCCCAGCCACAAGTTCTTACAAAAAACAAAACAAAAACAAAACAAAAAACTCTACCACAATCAGAAGTGGTATCTGAAAAAGCCATTTTATACTATAGAAGTTTCTTTCTGCAAACTGTAAGCAAAAGCAAAATTTGACAGTGTTTCTCAGTGCTGATAATGTGCAAGGATGTTTATCTTTATTACTTGCTAGCAATGTGGTATATTGTTATATAAACTTGATTTTACTTCTAATTAAACATTAAAATTGCAGTTGCTTTTCTTTGCTTTTGTGACAAGATGGAAGATTCAGTGGAATTATCTATGCTTAAAAACTCAACTCAAATTAATTTCTGTTGGTGAAATACATTTTAAAATATTATAACCCTATTCATTTTGGAAAGTTAATGTTCTCTATGAGTGACTATTTTAACAAAATGTGGTAAGTTTATTAATAATTCTGAGAGGGGAGAAAACATAACCTGAAATATCATCATCATTTTGCTTGATGACTACCTTTCCTCCCGAGAATTATTCTTGGGATTTTGAAAGCAAAGAACACATTTACTCAATTGTATCCATTAATCTGGAAAATGCCTTTCCTTTAAATTGTTCCAAAAAACCAGTTGTTTCTGAATATTAAGTTCCTGTGTGCTCTGCAATACGAAGGTGGGAATTAAATTTCTGCTGTGTAACTTGGATGGTAGGCGCTTATGATGTACATCTTTTCGAGCCTTTTTACAATTTTAAAATGAAAGAATATGATCTAAATGTCTTTAGCTCAAATGCCAAATCCTCTATGCTTAATTCTTCTGGGCCTTCCTGTTGCCAACAGCTGTCAACATTCTTTTATTTTGTACCTCTGTGATGTTCCTTATTTCTTTGTATCTGGCGATCTAGTTTTGTTGTTGTTCCTCCCACTTACTAGACTGGGACTCCTGGGTCAGTATCTCTTGGTTGCTTCTTTGCATATAAATTGCATAACTTGGTCATTTTGAACTTCAAAATGGGGTTTAGATAAAGCAAAAAGAATGAAGCTTGGTCAGGTTGATAAGATAGGTTTTAAAGAGTTTGATAAGCTTTCATTCAGACTTCATTAGAAGAGGAGCCTAACAGTTACCCTCACATGTTAACACTTGATGGTCCTAATTCTCTGTAAAATGGCCTTGGTGTTGGAGACTGATACTTAGACTTCGCTGTCATTTGGATCCTCTTAGAGCCTAACCTAACATTTTTCATGAAGAGCTGGGTAATTTCTTTGTATGGTGATTGATTATTTCCTTACATGACTTTTTGGAGAGGCAGCGTAGATGATTAAAAGTGGGTAAGCACTGAGTCTGAAAGACTGGAGTTCAAGTTCTGATTCTGCTGCTTTCTAGGCACAAGACTTTCAGCAAGCTGTTGGGCCTACATGGGCCCCAGTTTTTTAATCTATAAAATAATAATGCTGCTCTCCTAAATATGCTATTATTATTAAACATTTTCTGCTTGTTACCTGCTACAAAACAATTTCATAATAAAATTTCTCACTATTGTTATTAGAAATCAGTGAAAGATGTTAGGGCTCTAGGGATATAGGGTTTTGGAAAAAAAATCTCTCCTCCTCATACTTTGCTCACATATCGATGTTGTCTACAGTTGACTTTAAGTGACTATTTTCTACATGTTTGTTCCTTTCCACTCCTCATTACTTTAGTATTAATATTTCTTTTCCTTTTCTCTCAGAGTAAGTAGACGAACTATGGTTCTACAGGCCTCCATTGCCCATGAGCACAGGAAATGAGGTAAGATGATGTTGTATAAAATAACTTAAGAAAGGGCATGTACAAAACAGAGAATACTGGAAATACCTGATAATTTTGAGTTTTTACATCATCCAGATAATTCAAAGCACCTTTTAAAATGGAAATATCTGAAATCAAACACAGTATAAACTACACAGGGGAACAATACTGGCAGCTGTCTTCACGTTTTTAGGTTCATTTGAATTTAACTCTCATCTCTTGATGATGATGATGATGATGATGATGATGATAGCCAGCATGCTGCGCATTGTGCTATGAGGTAGAAACCATTATCACGCTCACTCTCCAGGCGGTCGTGTTCCATTACCCATGCCTGTGATGTGTTCAGTGCTATTCTTATACCTGGAGACACAAAGACAGATTTAGCCATTGCCTGCAAGGAGCTTGCAGTCCAAGTGAGAAGTAGAACATGGGGACACGGGGGCACAGATCTCCTTGCTACTGAGGCTGCGTAGGAGACTGCTGCAGGAGTGATTCAAACACCAGGAACAGCAGGAAGGACTCAATCTAGTCTGTCTTGGACATCCAGAAGGAAATGGCAGTTGGAATGGATGTTGGAGGCCAGAGTCAGATTTCCATAGCAGAAGAGATGGAGGGATGGAAACAGGGGAATGTGCAGGACTGAAAAGAATGAGAAATAGCTGAGCTGAAGAAGTGTGGCCCTGAAGGATAGTGCAGTGCCAGCAAGGCCATGGTTGGAGAAAGTCAAGGGTGACCAGAACAGCGTGAGGACTGAAGGAAGGAATGAGGTTTGGGCCTTAGTGATCTTGGAGAGCAATTCAATTAGAATGGCGGAGGGGAAAAGCTAGCATTGTATCTGGCTGAAGCGATAATGGAGAGTGGGTGTTTAGAAGTTTTTTTCATGAACTTTTATGGTTAATTATAGGAGAAAAGGAAGTTGGCCATTTAAAAGTTTATCATGGGTGAGTGCACTTTTATTTGTAAGAAAGAGGAAAGATAAGAATTAATAGAGGAATCGTAGAAGAGGGGAAATTGAATATAAAATGGAAACAAGGGAGTTTTTCTGAGTCATAGAAGAAGCAGCTGGTGAGAGGTGTTTTATTATACTTTGAGGTTTGAATGCTTAACTAGAGACTGTATTGCAAAGGAAAATATATTTTGGACAGAAATGCCTGGTGACCCTCCTTGTTCTTTCTCTTTAATACATATCTCATTGAGGTTTGCCAGAGCCAAGAATAAAGAAAATTATGACTAACAGGGTCCCTAGACCTAGTGTTGAACAGTTGCCTTGTCCCTGCTGGTGTTTCACTGTCCTCGGATGCCTCTTCCTCTGTTCACCCGTTTCCACTCCATTTTCTTGATGCCTGCCACTCTGATCCCTGAATTGGTTGCTATTGGTTCCTAGATTTTTTATTTGTTCTTTTGGCTTCCAGATCTCAGCTGCCTAATTTTGGCTCAAATTTTAATGCAGGAGAATTGATCCATAATGATCCCTTTTTTTGGTGAGGCTGGAATCATGCTTTTTCATGTCCTGTCTTCACAGCAGCCCGACTGTGCTTGGCCGAGTGGATGCTTTGGGACTGTTCCCCTGCTGTCCCAGTGGCATCTGTGGGACACTGAAAAGGATACAAAAGATGGAAACAAAAGGTGTAGGGAGAAGGAGAAGGAATATTGAAAAGAATACAGTTGGAAGGGTCAGCCTAGAATAGGGGAGGAACAGTTCATCTTCAGAAAGACAGCCCAAGGAACAGGGAAGGGCGAAGGTGCTGCCAGGTGGAGAAGGGAGAAGCCAAGGAAACTCCTACCACAGGGCCCTCACAGGCTAGAGCATCACCTGGGAGAACAAGATATGGAAGAAAATGAAGACCACAAAAATAAGCAGGCGAAGGCTATTTGTTCTGAGCTTGCTAGAACAAAAGTGTCAGCTCCCATCCCATGTGGCTGGCAAACTCAAAGGCAAGCAGGGGGAAAGAAAAGCTTTGTAGTGGGAAAAAAAGGGAAAGTTTCAGGTGTGCCCTGGTTAGAGGCTGTTGGTGTGGGGAAGCTGGAGGTGGCTAACTAGAAGTGGGACACCCTGTGTGATTGGTTATGGAAAATTATTTAGCTTTCTTTGGTTGGTCCTAAGTTGGAAGCAGGAGACAAAAATTGGGGAATCTGGCAGATATTGATTAAGTCCTGACTGTTTAGGGGCCAATGGCTACAGAGGTGGTTGTTTGGCTGCAGACTGTGGGTCAGTGTTCTATTTTTCTATACGATCTGGCCATTGTCATTGCACATTTACTCTTCCGTGGGCTACAGTTAGAGTGGTCCTTTTCCCTGCATTCATATATCATATTTTGCAGGACATACTTTGACTTGTGGCCTGGCCGGATCTGAGTTATAGCAGAACTCTGCGCAATTCCAGGTGGCCAAATGCCAGGACAACGTGTTTCCACATTGTTTCACACATCCCCCTTCAGTAACTGAGGGGATTGGCTCTTATACAGAAAACTGGAAACAATATTTTTATAGATGTTAACTTTTATGGAAATGTTAAAAGTAACACTCAAAATGCTTTTTTTGTGTGTTTACTCAAATATAGTTCTCAACCCAGCTCTGGCTTTCAGAGAAGCCTAATTACTTTCATATACCATGAACAGTCGATAGAGCACTGGGAAAAGTCATACCTATAAATTTATATTACTTGAGGGAGACTATTTGGTCTCGGAAATATTAATGCAGACTTCCATCTCATGTTAGGAATTAGTTTTATTTGTGAAGTAGAATTTGATTGACTTTCTGACCCACGTAAAAAGGTGACAGGGGAGCACATTGGCTGGCTCTGAGTTCTTAATTCTAGAGATGTCAGCTTAGAGAAAGGGCGGTGTGTTCCTAAAAGAGCCGCACCTGTGTATCTCTCTGCTTTGTTCATAGGAGAGATTAATAGGACAGAGCAACAGAAAGTCAGACATGGTGTCAGATAATTACCAGGAGGCAGCAGCCATTTCCAGTTAACATGGAGCAACAAGGTACACTAAACATATTTTTAAAAATATCATTAATCTGGTTATTATTTTCATTGAGCAGCAAAAGTGGAAAGTTACCAATATAGTCACCCCAGGGGCAGAGGGTGAAAACCTGGCTGTGAATGTTTTTTAACACCAATTTCAGGTGTGTTGTTTTTCTGATAGAAACCCCAAATGCTTTTCTTCAATAATATGTGTGCATGTGTAAATTAATGTGCCAGGAAAAATTATTATAGAGATGTGTCGGGTCACCTGGGTGAGTGGTGTTCTTTATAATATTGCAATACAATGTCAATCTACTGTAATACTTTTCTTGGACTATTTAATAACATAAAGACAAAAAAATGGTCTTCTGTCTTTATTCCTTATCAAAAGTAGTCTTGCCTGTGGTCTCGAGGGTACAAAGTAAGAGAGTACAGCTAAGTTTAACCAACTGAAGATTACTACTAGGAGAACAACTCAAAGTGTATATCCTGGTCAAAATGAAAGGTGTCAGCACCGCCCACTTAACGAAAGCTCACATTCCCCCTGGAACTTGGAAAAAGGCTCTGGTCTTCAGGATACCCCAGTGACAGGCAAGCTGCTGATTGCCCCAGTCTACACCATCTCATTGAGGTCAGGCTTTGCTTTTGTGGCTGTTTACTTCTTCCATGTCAAGCAGCCACCAGGACCTTTTGGGTAGCCATCAGAGCAGTGCTATATCCCAGGTACGGGGCCCACTCTGAATCCTGCCAGGCTGGGGGCTGCAAGAAGACAAGATCTCAGTGAACCCTTACTCTCTTCAAACTCAGGCTACTCTTCTCCATGTGATGCTGTTCCTTCTTGAATAACCCAGCTCTGTTGCTTCTGAGAGCCTGTATAACTGCCTAGAGTAAAGGTTGCATTTCCAACCCTCCTAGCTTTCAAGTGGGCTATATAACTAAATTCTAGAGAATGGGAAGGAGGAGAAGATGTGTGTAACTTCTGGAACATGTCTTTAAAGGTTGAAGGCCTGCTCTGCGTCCCTCCTGCTTAGACAGTGGATGGGGTGGCGGCAGTGCCATCTTCACTGTGAAAATAAGGACCATCCCAGGAGTGGCAGAGGAGAATCTGGCAGCAGCCTGTGTTTTAGATGACCAGAGGGCCTGTGACCAGACTGGTTATGGTCTGCTGATCTTCAGACTTACGTGGGAGAAGAAAACCATGTTGGCTCAAGCCACTGTTATTTTTGTCTAGTGCAGATAGCTATACCTGATTTCTAACTAATGAACTATATTTTTTCTTTTACATTTCCTTTGGCATCTCAATAAATTATCATCATACACAAATACATGGCATCTCTATAATTATATATATATATTCTACTTAATTTTATTATAATAGGATATGTGGGGTTCAAAATGTTGTAAGAATATATACAGCTTCTAATTTGAAGGCCATTTAGTTAAAATAAATCACTTAGCCTTTCATTAAAGGGCAGATTTGAAATCCGATTTTCCTTTTCTTCCCCCCACCCCTTTAAATTCTGAAATGAACACACTGGAAGCTGTTCTGATTGGCACATAGACCGTGTAAGTGGAATGACTGTAGCAACCTAAATTGATTCCTGTTAAATTATTTTGTTATGATAGGGGTAAATGCTCCCTGAACTTTCCCTTCTCCCAAAGCCACATGATTTGTGGGACTTTTGCAAATGTCTTCTGTGAGGTAGAGGCAGACAATTGTCCTCCAAACAGTACAAGTTAGAATATGTCAAAACTGAATACTTTCTGTATGGAAAGCACTCTCTCTTCTGCAGCGTATTTGAATGAACAAACTAAAGAATGAATCTCAGAAGGCTCATTTCATTTTCCTGTTTGCCATTTTCATCTTGCTTCATAGCATAGCATATGGAAGAGCTGCTAATGTTAGTCCTCCACGACATGGGGAGGGCCCAGTGATGTACCTGGATTTTGAATTGTTTTCCTGTAAGTATTAAGCTTCATATGCTTGTTATTATGTGCGTGTAGGAGTTTGTAGCAAGTGGATTTATACAGCTCAGTGGCTGTTTCTCCTTGTTGATAGTCTTTGGGGACTTTGTTTGGAACTGCTTCCTGCTTTGGGACTCCTTGCTGTCAAAATAATGTAAATACCAAGCAAGGAAAATATGTCTCAGTGTGTTAAGTCCATCATCTTCCTTTATGACTTTCTGTAATTAGGTTCTGAAAATTTTGAGTAAAGACAAGGTGGGCTTCAAAACTAGAGGTTCATGCTGTAGTTTAATGGGGGAGGAGGGTTTAGGGAGGCAATTAGGGGGCAAAGTCTTCTAGGGTCTGCAAAATGTTCATTAAATTTTTCAGAGTCGGTCAAAATGTATGGTACTTGTAATGGAAAATATGTTTTATTTTGAGTGTGTGTGGTGCTACGATTTTATTCTTATTGGTGGGCTTAGATTTACAGAAAACTTTTTGGGATTTGTTTCATGTCATGAGGGATGTATATATTCTACCCCTGGCTCACTATATTTCAGGCGGATTCTGTACTGTTGTTGACTTTCACGGGGTTTAGGCACAATTCTATGATTAAACAATACTATTTCCGTAATTCTGTCCTTTCTTTCCCCTGGCTGAATCCTACCTAGGAGTCATATTAGACTGCCTCCACATGAAAACCTTTCCTCATTCCCTCAAGGCTTGATTAGAAGCCCTTTTTCTGTAATTGTACCAATACCCCGAGTGCTGTCCTTCTAGGTTTAAATCATCAGGCCACTCGGCTGTGTCTTCCTAACTCAAAGGCAGGGTTGCTACTTATTCACTCCTGGAGCTGTGGTACAACAGAGGGACCTTTTGGTAAATATGTGTTGAATTAATGTATTTTTCTAGAGGGACTTACTTTACTTATGGAAAAGATTTTTAAGGATATACAGAAAAGTCACAAAATAAATATTTGTTGATTGCATTTCCAGTGCTTTATGTAATTCCCTGTTGCAAGGCAGGTACCTCTAAAAAGGTTCGTTAAGCGTTCTGGATATTATTTATAACATTAAAGCAGTTTTCTGAAAGTACATATATATTATGCCCTATTTCCGCCTAAGTGCATAGACACAGTGAGAAATAAACAATAAATCAATAACATCCTCCGAGTTACTGGAAGAAACAGCATGTTGTCTGTTAATCCCTGGGGAAGGAGTGTAGAGGTGATGGGTGAGGAGGGGTTCTGGCTTTCTGTTGTGACAATCAGTGACAACATTTGCAGTATGAATTTTGATTAACTTTTGAATTCATGAAGCAGAGCATTGAGTCTGTGGGTAGATTCTGCTTGAACTAGATTCTTGTTATCTGGTAATGAGGTTTGGTCTGAAGCATCCAAGAGTTCCTTCTCTCTTGCAGACTTGAGCAAGGAAAATTTGGTTCATAATCATTTTAAAAAAATCATTCTAGTTTGGTTACAAGTTTAAACGGTTAACTTATTAGAGAAAAATTCTTTTGTAATTTATTTTTTAAATTTTCAAAGAGCAAAATTAAAGGAGGACTCC
This sequence comes from Avahi laniger, assembly GCA_963575035.1. Lineage (NCBI taxonomy): Eukaryota > Metazoa > Chordata > Mammalia > Primates > Indriidae > Avahi > Avahi laniger. The sequence continues at coordinate 47,753 of CAUYSK010087502.1, read as the reverse complement.
TTTCAGCAGTCTCATTGATGTGTTGTTTCATGGTGGCATCATCGTTCACCTGGGTTTGCAAGTCCAGAAACTCAAGTTTGTAAATGTACCCAGAATTGAAGAGGGTCAAAGTCACTGACTCACACTTACCTAATTCATAAGAAGATGATAAATTAGGATGCCAATGTGTTCATTCTCCAGGAGAACCACAGCTGCCAAGTTAAGTGCATGTTCGCTAGTCAGCATTTTCTCCAGTAAGAAGTCCAAGTGGAAAATTAAAGTACCATCAGAAATATATTGTTTTGATGAAGGTGTAGGGGAAACAAGTAGTATAATATACTAGTAATATAAGTTTAAATTGCTACAACCTCTTTGGAGGGAAAGTTTGGCAATATCTCAAATAAAAGGCAATGTAGCCTTTGCGGAAGCAAAATTGCAAGGACAAAGTTATCCTAAAGATAAATTCCCACGTGTGGGCAAACATAGATGAATAAGAGGGCTCCTTTTAGCATCATTTGTATTAGCAAAGGATTAGGAGAAAACCTAAATATCTATCAAAAGTGAACTGGTTAAACGATTTATGGTATATTCACATGATATAGGGCTGTGATGCTGTTCATAAGAATTATGTAAATGTATACATAAAGTGGAAATGGTCTCTAAGATATGTTATTGAAAGGAAAGTGAAAGAGCCAGGACATTGTATATAATGGACTTCCTCCCACTGTCTTCCCAGGAAGAAATACACACATACATGTGTGATTCTGCAAAGTGTGTTCCTGAAGTGCAGGAAACAATGGTTAGGTCTGGGAGGCAAGACACTTTTCACTCTAAATGCTTTGAATCTATTTGAATGTGTTACCCTGTGCTTGCATGGGTTATGTTTTTTCTCTCTCTGTATATAAAAAGGTTAAGTTGACCTTCAAATGGTTTCTTGTTGAATTTACAATTAGCACCAAGGGAGGTGGTCTTGTTGCATAATATTGTTGCTGCTGATCTCCTGACAGTGAGTTACCTGTGGGGCAGATACTGTAGGCTCCAAAGAGCATTGCCCCTCAGAGAATGTCTTCATCACTCTTCCCTGGACTCACTCAGACCTTGTCGCCTGTATCTGTCATCATTACATTTCTGATCAATTCTTTTTGTGGCTGAATGCTGGATTCTTCAAGTGAACTTGGGAAACATCTGAGTCCCATAAGCAACACGTTTACAAATCAATTCTTGGGGCAGGTCAAGTTTAGTGTACCTTACAATCACTAGGGTAGCTTGTCCACAGGCAGAGTACTGGGCCCCATCCCAGGGATTCTGACTTTGTTCATCTGGGGTGGTGCCAAGGAGCCTCAGCCTCAGCCGATTCTGATGCAGATGACCTGCACACCCCTCCTTCTCTTCCTCCTTCCCCCTTTTCCTCCTTCTCTTCCTTTTGAGAATTTTACAGTGTGGTATTTCTCAAATCCTGTCCTTAGATTTATAAGTCATTTGACCGTATTCCTTCTTTATTGATGACACATATTTTAAAGAAACCAGTAGTAAATTATTAGCAACTTCGTTTGTCCTGTCTCAGTTGATCTTTAGTAAATATGGGAATAAAAAATGAAAATATGAGGAAGTTCAGCTTCCTTAAGAGCTAAGAGAATGGCCCCTCCTAAGTGCCCAACTTGTAATGTGACCCAGGTTATTTTATGCAAACTCATCCCAGCCTAAATCCTTCTTGGTCCACGTGGATGATGGAAGATGGTAATTTATCTCCAAGAGCAAGGAAGAAAGAACATTTGAGTTAAGTTATGGACAGCTGACCTTTGATTTTAATCATAACTGCTTTTAAATGGTAATAGCTAGGAAAAAGGAGCGACAGAAAAGGGGCGGAAGGTAAAAAGGAAAAAGTCAGTGAATTGCAATGCCTTGCAGTCAGGCCCACTTGCCTCCTCACACAGATTCTACTCCTGATCTTGGACATGGATGGGATTTCTCTGCATCATGTCTACGAAATAAGGATAATAAGACCTCCCGTGTTACCATGGTCAGAGGATAAAATGAAAGAATATATGCAAACAGCCTAGCACAATGCCTGGCATTTAGCAGAAGCTCAATAAATGGTGGATAATTGTACTAATAAAGGAGCAGGAAATAGAGGCAGAGATAATCACATGGACTTGTCAGCCACTTCCTGTATCTTAGTGGACCCATTAGTCAAGAGATCTGAGTCGCAGTCCCAGATCTGCCACTAGCTAACATCTTGCATGATCTTGATCAAACCATTAAATTCTTTAAGCCTCAGTTTTCCCATTTGTCAAATGAGAAAGTTCAACTGCATGGCTTCTCAGAGCCTGTTCATTGCCACTCTTAGGTTTTACCCCTAAACTGCAAGAACAAAACAAAACATTTCTTACAATTCCTTTCTGTATCCCAGTGAGTATCAGGTGATTAGTTTTTTTGTATAGAGTTTGGACAGAAGGAACTCTTTTCTCTGATCCTAGGCAGGATGTTTGAATTCCTTAGTCTCCCGTTGACTGTCCTTAGCTGAAGGTGAAGCTGAGTTCTCTTTCTTTTTTTAATCTCTAACTTTAAAGTTTGCTGAATTAAAACACATCTGTATTTTGATGCATAAATGACTTGATGAAAAAGTCATGGAAACTATCAAATTGAGGGGAGGCAATTTTACAGGATTGCTGACTTCCTACCCTGTCCACCTTTATTTACTCGTTTTGATAGGATCTTGCAGTGGGTGGGGAAGAGCTCAGCTGTGTCATCTTACCGCTGTCAGTGTGCTCACCCGAGAGGGATCTCAGATGATTGCTCCCTTTCTCCATTGCTCTGATTTTGGTTCTCAAGCTTAAATCTCAAATGTGTCTTACAAACCAGCATTCTCGTTCTTCATTATGTTTCATGGGACAGTAGTCCCTTAAGATGCTCCATGAGAAGAACATTCTTTTGGTTTAAAATATATGGATAATGCTGTATACTGTGATGCCCTACTTGAAGAATTCTAGTGCACATTCATATGTCAAGGGCTCTGAGAAGTCCCCAAGGAAAGAAAACTAGTTAAACACACATCTCTTAGACTTCTTCGAATTTTGAATTTAAAAAAACAGTTAAAAAAAAAACTAATAATTTTCATAGCAGTGTTCCACAGAACTCATTTTGAGAAATATTTTCATAGACAATGAAAAGGCTCAGGTAATTGATTTTGTTCGGTTACATATGAACTGATCAAAAAAGAAGAACAGAATAGGTTGCTGAAAGGTTTGTCTTAAAAAGAAACTGAAGTTAGAGTTTATGCATTGAGGTGTTAACTTTATGGTGAGATGCACATTTGGGTACCAAGCCTGGTTCAGTTTGTAGGTGTTCTCTGTTGACTCCCAGATTAGTGATAGATCTTTCTTGCCTTCACTGAAAGACTTTGTGAGTTTCAGAATTTCATTTAAATATTTTGTTGCAGAATATGTAACTAGGTTTGGATCTGAATGAAAAATAGCATCATGTAAGTCTATAAATAAATAATTAAAATTGTATATGAATAACCTGAACATGACTACTACTATGATCATATAATGTAAAGAGTTTCAAGAGAACTCCAACAAAATACATCCGTGTCTGACTTCAAAAATTTCTTTCTGAAGATTGGAGAGGTAGATTTATTTGCGTCTACACATTTCTGATTATGCAGGAATATGTTGTTGTAGCGTTTCAGGAACATTCAAGTCCTAAATATCTTTTTCTGAAGCTCAAAGAGAAATTTATTTCAGAATTGGGTATAGACCACTCAGCACCATATAAACTATTATCATATTTATTGAAAAATAGGGATATAATCCCCTATTCGATATTCCAACTCACCTACTAGCTGTAAATGTTCTTTTTTATTTTCTAATTTTGAAAAGGTAAAGGGAAAGGATTGTATTAAAATAGTTTCATTGATGCCTAAAGTGGTGCAAAGCTAAGATGAAGGCAGCAAATGCAGAAAAAATGAATTCAAAATGATTTGTTTAGGTTTATGGGCTCATGTAGTTTAGTGAAGTGAGACCAGGAACTAGAAATAATCAGAAAGCTTCTTGCCTAAAAACAAACAATATACAGTTCGGGAACATTAGGGCATTGCTAGATATTACACTGTAAGGATCTTTATATTCTGTAGTAGCAAAAATTAAGAGAAAAAGCAATGGGCTGGAGTCTTGTGGCTAATTGGCTAGCATTATGCAGAAGTGAAAATGGCACCTCTTGGATCATAGTTGTAGAATTCAGTGCAGGCTTTTATAATTTCTTTCCCTTTTCCCCAATGTTATATAAATGCATATAATTACAGGAGATAATAGGTTCTGATAAATTTCTGATCCTAGGTAAAATATTTTAATCTCTTAATCTCCAGTTGACCATAGTTAATATAAAATGAGAAAGCACCTGGTATTCCAAATGGAGTAGTAACTTAACAGTCTAAAACAGTGATTGATTCTATATCTGCTTTTTTATGACTTGGGGGTCCCTTCCTTCCTCTGGATCCACTGTTATTGCCTCCCTCGTTCATGAGTATGAGTGTGTACATATGCATGTGTGCATGTGCGTGTGTGTGTGTGTGTGTGTGTGTGTGAGAGAGAGAGAGAGAGAGAGAAACAGATTTAAGAGGAGCTTCTCTGTGGGAAGGGGGTAACAGATAGTGGTATGCTGGTAAATGTTTAACAACTGGCTCTGAGAGGAAAAGAAAATTCTAATCTGTAGCACCGGTAAATTCCTAGATTTCTGTGTTGCAAATGTTCCCAACATGGACAATTCAGGTTATCACAATTCATGTCAACTGGCTCACAAAATCCTGAAAAATTTAACAAGCTGTTCTCATGAGTAGGTGGGAGCTGGCTCCAGTACATCCCTTCTAGGAGCTTTTTTAGCCCCTGGTCATTCTATGGGAATGTTTTCTTTAAGAAACTGTACCTGTAGGTCTAGCTGTGAGATACTTAAAAACTCTAATGAATTCCTTTTGAAAATGACAGGCCTCTGTGATCCTTCATATTCCAGATTCTATAATCCTTTCTCAAGAAGAAAAGTTTATCAGAGCATAACTAAATGAAATGGAAAAAAAAAATAATATGAAGGATCAACAAAACAAAAATCTGGTTCTTTGAAAAAGTAAATAAAATTGACAGACCTCTTACAAGATTAACCAAGAACAGAATAGAAAGGACCCAAATAAGCTCAATTAGAAATGAAAAAGGAGGCATTACAACTGATACCACAGAAATACAAAACATCATCCATGAATACTTCAATGATTTCTAAGCACATAAACTAGAAAATATTGAGGAAATGAACAAATTTCTGGAAATACACAACCTCCCAAGACTCAATAAGGAAGAAATAGAACTTCCAGAAAAAGCAATAACAAGCAGTGAGATCAAAGCAATAATAAAAAACCTCTCCTCCCCCCCCAAAAAAAGCCTTGGACCAGATGGATTCATAGCCAAATTCTACCAAACCTACAAAGAAGAGATGGCAACCATACTACAGAAATTATTCCATAATACTGAGAAGGAGGGAATTCTCCCCAACTCATTCTAGGAAGCCAATATCACCTTAATACCAAAGCCAAGAAAGGACCCAACAAAAAAAGAAAACTGCAGACCAAGATCCCTTCTGAAAATAGATGGAAAAATCCTCAATAAAATACTATGAAACAGAATTCAACAGCACATCAAAAAAATAATCCACCATGATCAAGTGGGCTTTATTCCAGGGATGCAAGGATGGTTCAACATAGGTAAATCAATAAATGTGATTCACCACATAAACCGAAGGAAAAACAAAGACCATATGCTCATCTCAACAGATGTAGAAAAAGCATTCAACAAAATCCAGCACACTTTCACGATAAAAGCCCTCAACAAACTAGGCATATAAGGACCATATCTCAAAATTATATTAATAAAAGCCATATATGCCAAACTCATAGCCAATATCCTGCTGAATGGGGGAAAGTTGAAAACATTTCCCCTAAGAACTGGAACAAGACAAGGTTGCCCACTGTCACCACTACTACTCAGCATAGTGGTAGAAGTCCTAACCAGAGCAATCAGGCAAGAGAAAAAAATAAAGGTATCCAGATTGTGAAAGAGGAGGTCAAACTATTGCTCTTCACTGATGACATAATCTTGTATCTAGAAAACCCCAAAGACTCCTCCAAGAAACTCCTGGAATTGATAAATAAATCCAGCAAAGTCTCAGCATGCAAAATCAATGTACATAAATCAGTAACATTTCTATATATTAATAACAGTCAAGCTGAGAGTTGAATCAAAGACTTGATACCATTCACAATAGCTACAAAGAAAATAAAATACCTAGGAATATATTTAACCAAGGAGGTGAAAAATCTCTACAAGGAGAACTACAAAACACTGAGGAAAGAAATTGCAGATGACACAAATGGGAAAACATATCATGCTCATGGGTTGGTAAAATCAACATTGTTAAAATGTCTATACTGCCCAAAGTGATCTACAGATTCAATGCAATCCCCATAAAAATATAAATGTCATACTTCACAGATCTAGAAAAAATAATTCTATCCTTTGTTTGGAACCAGAAAAGAGCCCAAATAGCCAAAACAATCTCAAGCAGAAAGATCTAATCTGGAAGCATCACATTACCAGACTTCAAAGTATATTACCAGGGTATAGTAACCAAAACAGCATGATATTGATACAAAAATAGAGACATAGACCAATGGAACAGAAGAGAGAATCCAGATATAAAACCACCTACCTGTAGCCAACTGATCTCTGACAAGGCAGACAACAATGTACACTGGGAAAAGAAGCCCTGTTCAACAAATGATGCCGGGAAAATTGGATAGCCACATGCAGAAGAATGAAACAGGACTCCTATCTCCCACCACTCACAAAAATTAAACCAAGATGGATAAAAGATTTAAATGTAAGGCATGAAACCATAAGGATTCCAGAAGAAAATGTAGAAAAAACTCTTCTAGGTATTGGCCTAGGGAAAGAATTTATGAATAAGACCCCAATGGCAATCACAGCAGCAACAAAAATAAATAAATGGGATTTGACTAATCTAAAAAGCTTCTGCACAGCTAAGGAAATAATCAACAGAGCAAATAGACAACCTACAGAATGGGAGAAAATATTCACAATTGTACATCCAATAAAGGGCTAATAACCAGAATCTAGAAAGAACTCAGGCAAATCAGTAAGAAAACATCAAATAACCCCATTAAAAATTGGACAAAAGACATGAACAGAACTTTTCAAAAGAAGAAAGGCAAATGGCAAAGAAACATGAAAAAATGCTCAATGTCACTAGTCATCAGGGAAATGTGAATTAAAACCACAGTGAGATATCACCTTACCCCAGTTACAATGACTTGTATTAAAAAGTCCAGAAACAATAGATGCTGATGTGGATGCAGAAAAAAAGGAACACTTACACATGTTTGGTGGGACTTCAAATTAGTACAACCTCTATAGAAAACAGTATGGAGATTTCTCAAAAAACTAAAAGTACACCTACCATTCTATCTAGTAATCCTACTACTAGGTATCTACCCAAAGGAAAAGAAATCTTTTTATCAAAAAGACACCTGTGCCCGGGCACGGTGGCTCATGCCTGTAATCCTAGCACTCTGGGAGGCCGAGGCAGGTGGATCGTTTGAGCTCAGGAGTTCGAGATCAGCCTGAGCAAGAGCGAGACCTCGTCTCTACTGAAAATAGAGAGAAAGTAGCTGGACAACTAAAAATATATAGAGAAAAAAATTAGCCGGGCATGGTAGCGCATGTCTGTAGTCCCGGCTACCCAGGAGGCTGAGGCAGTAGGATTGCTTGAGCCCAGGAGTTTGAGGTTGCTGTGAGCTAGGCTGATGCCACGGCACTCACTCTAGCCCGGGCAACAGAATGAGACCCTGTCTTGAAAAAAAAAAAAAAAGACACCTGCATGCGAATGTTTATTGCAGCACAATTCACAACTACACAGGTGTGGAATCAACCCAAGTGCACATCAAGTTATGAGTGTATTAACAAAATGTGGCATATGTATGCCATGGAGTAACACTTAACCATAAAAACATTAATTAATGCTTTTTGCAACAATTTGGGTGGAACTCAAGACCATTCTCCTAAGGCAAGTATCTAAACAGTGGAAAAACCAACAACACATGTACTCAATGTTAAATTGGAACTAACTGATGAGCACACATGTGCACAGAGGGAAGTAAAACTCAGTGGAAATCAAGCAGGGGGAGGGGAAAGGAGCAGAGGGACAAAAACCTACCTAATGGATACAATGAACACTATTTGGGTGATGGGCACACCTACAGCCATGATTCAGGCATTACGAAAGTGATCCATGTAGCCGAAAATATTTGTACCGCCTTAATATTTTAAAGTTAAAAAAAATAAAAAATAAAAAATTTAAAAATCTTAAAAAATTTAAAAAGAAGTAATGTTTATAAAACAATATGTTTTAATCATGTGCGATGAACTGTTTTGAAGTTGGTATTATTTATTTGTTATGGTTAACATTTCCTAGAGTGCTGATGTGATTTAACTGGGATACTTTTACTGCAGAGGTAATTTATATACAATATTAAAAAGTGGTTTTGGGGAAGACAGTGGATTGACATACCAGCCAATGGTATTTGGAGATATTTTTTCTCTTTGAGCATGGAGCTATTGCCAGATCAGATCTCTGAACGTGACAAAAACTTTGCATTATGGCAAATGCCTTGAACACAGCACACCTTATCATTCAGGACAGGGACTGGCAAATTATGACCTGCCAACGGAATCCAATCCACTGCATATTTATTTGTGTGGTTCATAAGCAAGGATGGTTTTTACATTTTTTAATGGTTGAAAGAAAATTGAGAGAAGAAGAATAATTCATGACACATGAAAATGATGTGAAACTCAAGTTTTAGTGAGCATAAATTAGAATGTGGCCTTGCCCTTTCACTCGTACCATCAATCCTCGACATCAGCATATCACCTCTGGCTGCCTGCCTGCTACAGAAGAAAATTGAGTATTTGCAGCCGTGACTGCGGGGCCTACAGAACCTAAAATATTTACTATGCGGCCCTTTACAGAAAATGTTTGACAAGCCCTGATCTAGGAAATAAGTCTCTGGGGAATGTGACCCGATAGTCCACAGTTCTGTACAGTGACTGAAGACTTGGCAATAGGAATGCCAAATTCATCTTTAACGGCACTGAAAGAGGTTGTGTAAGAAATGAAGAGGAAGCATAAATAACTTCTAGAAATTCTTAAAATATAAAAAAACAGTAAAAGTGAATAAGGAATTTCTCATTTTGCCCAAATCACCTCCTTTCAGTTTCTTTTATAACCTGATACTGTGTAAAGAAAGTTTTCTTCTCGTGTTTTCTTGTGTGAACATGTTCTAATTTAGATGCATATCTCCTGAAGCATTAGGACCATGTCGCTTCTGACTCAGGCAGCAGAGCAGTATCCCTCATGGTTCCAAGAAGTGGTTCTGGAGTCTTCAGATGGCATTCAAGGACTAGCTCAGCCACTTTTTTGATATACGGTCTTGGACAAATTTCTTAAAACAGTTCTCACCTTCAGTTTCTTCACCTATAAAACAGAATTGTTCTGAGAATCAAGTAGAATATTTAAATTGCTTAGTGCAGGATCTGACACATAGTAAGCACAAAATAAATGTTACCTTTTATTTGATATTGTTATTATTATGTTTTTTATACCTCAGGGTCTTCGGTACACGTGCATATTTATAATGTCTTTTGGGTTAAGGTTTTATCCTGTTAGTTCTAGCAGACAGAAATAAATATTTAATTTGGCAGTATCTTGACATATAATATAAATTCTTTTTACCCCAGATACTTCATCTCCTGGAAAATGTCTTGAAATGAAACTCACGCAAGTATCACAGTCTTAGCCAACTTTTTTAAACTTGGTGTGAAGAGAAGGTTAAGTGTCCCCATTCATTTCTTCACAAGAGGAGACTGCCCTCCAGTGGAAACAATTCTGGTAAGGGGAGAAAACCATTTTGGCAGTCAAGACTAGCTGCAAATGTTTTGTAAAATTCTTTCCCACTAAGATATAACTGCTTAGGAAATTTCAGCATGCCTTCAGGGGAGAAAGACTATCTCACTCTTCCAATACCACCACAGTCTGATCTGATGTTGACACTCACCAATTAGACATTTGCTCCCTCAGTGACTATTTGCTTTGCATGTGGGACAGGCATGGCTTTAATCAAGTGATTCCTGACTTGAGAGAAATTAGAAAACTGGGAACTTTCAAATATCCTGATGTCTGGTTCACACCCCAGGCCAATGAAATCAGAATCTCTGGGAACAGGATGTAGGCATCAGTATTTTTTTTTTTAAATCCCCTCTACACAATTGATTCCAAGGTGCAGCCTGTAGCCAATTTGAAGATCACTGCTTCAAACCTTTAGATTTTAGACAAACTTATGTTTTTAAACAAAGTTTTAAGCAAAGTCTTGCTTTCACGTTACTGTGCTGTTTGCTCTTAAGCATGCGTAAGTGCAGCAGCCATTGTCACCTGCTTATGTTGGAGTCTCATCTCCAGGGAAATTTACTGATCTAGTCTTGTTTCATTAGCTTGTTAATAAAGAAAGATCTTTCAGGTATTCAAAGAGTGTGATGAGAAATGAGTCTTTGATATTTCTCCCATTGTAAATCCCACTGATGGATTCTGTTTGGGACCAATAATCATTTGGTCTTTGATAACTTCATGGTTAAACTCTACAGAGGCATTTGGATTTACCTGTCAAAACCATATTTACATAGGATGAATTTATAAGAGAATGCTTTCTATATATTTACTAATAGTCTTATGCATGTACTTGCTGCTAAATTTTCTTCTCATTAATGTACTGTTTCTTGTGTTTAGTTCCTTATAGATATTTTATTAATCTAATCTTTTACTTAAATAGGAATCATTATAGATGTGCTGAGTTTGAGGCAGTTGAAGGAAGGTTAATTAATTTTTTTATCTGTAGAATAAAAATAATGATATCACCCACTTCCCAGGATTGCTAAGAACAGTGGAAGAGATAATATATGTAAAACAGCCTAGTGACTGGCTCTAAGTAAGCAGTCCGATGTCATTAGAATATTAAGACAACATATTATGAGGTCAAGAGAAAGGTACTGGAGTTAACCTCTCTGGGTCTGAATCTTATCTAGATCACTTGTCAGCTGTATGATGTCAGGCAAATTACTTACCCTCTTTAAATCTCCATTTTCTTCTCCGGAAACTTTTAGCTAACTTTTGTAGGGGAAGGTGAGAATTAAATGAAATCGTGTATTTAATGTGCTTATCACTATTCCTGGCATTTGGCAAGCACATTTTCATGTATATGAAATAGAAAGAAAGTATATGTGAGTGAGAGAAAGAGAGAGGGAGAGACTGAGATGATATATTCATTCAGAGCTGCAAGGGACCTCACCTCGATTTTTGTGTGTTCCCTGAATCAATAGCATCCGCATCACCTGAGATCTTATTAGATATGCGGAATCTCAGCCACGACTCCAGATCTACTGAATCCTCCTTAGTGATTTGTACACGCATTTGAGCAGCACTGCTCTAGCCAGTGAACGGCAAATACAGGGCAAAATTCCCACCACTCCTCTGTCATTACGCCCTTCATGAGCATCACTCATCAATCATGGCCCTTCATTCCACTGGCAGCCTGCCTAGCTAAATACTCCAGACAGCCTCAGCTAGTTGATAGGAATTGTCATGAGCGATGAAACCTGTAGCAGAAGAAACTTTTGCAGGGAAGGAGTGACCTTCCTGAACGAGAAAGGCAGTGAATTGCCAAAACAATCCTTGAACTCAGAGTTCTTAATCCTCAATTCGGTGACATGGTACATTACATTGCCTCCATGACTTCATTTAGCAGCACACAACTATTGTATAGCTGGCTTTGTGCTACAACTGGAGGTGAAAAAAGGAAATTAATATTAACCAGAGAGATAAAATAGATTCAATGTTAAAGTGGAAGTTGGAAAGAAATAGGTTAAAATCAGCTAAATATGTTACTGTAATTAAAACACAAAGCTTAATAGCAATCCTCATCATCATAGTCTAGGCATTGTGATTTTAAAAAATCAGTGATGATGATTAACAAAGAGATTATTCATTAATTTCACTGGACTCCAAAATTCACTTCTTTTTAAAGTTTTTATCACTTAAGCATTAGCTTTTTAACAAGGGCATGTAGGACTCGGGGGTGGAGTTGTCATTAAAACGACCACTGTCAAATCCATTAGACAGCGTTTCACAAAGAACAAATTTTGAACAGGACACAAATTGCACGTATTTATACACTGTCTTTTCCTCTTATGATAGTTTTTGCTTGAAATTTTAAATTTTAGAGGTGGAATTAGACTTGAGATAGCATATGATCCAGCTCCTGTCTCCTGGGAAGGGGGAAAGAATTTTGTTCATCACCGACAAGAGATGTGCAGAAATGAAAACACCATCCTAATACCTCTGAAATTTATCTTAAGCACCATGTCTGCGGCTGCACCGAGGCTGCGAGACATTTTCTGACTCATTACTCAAATGACTCATGCTCCATTTAGTGTGGTGGGAATACATGGAGAAGTAGCCAGATCCAACCGAGTGAGTAAGTGACTGGCCAGAGTTCCCCGCATTTTGTTACCTGGGCCGTTAATTTGCTAGAAATCTCGAGACATTAATGTTCCTCTGAAGTGTCTGGCTGTCTGGCTGACATCGGGAGGCCTCTTTCTCCACTCAGGAGAATTGGCCAAAATTTTCCCTTCTCAAATTGAAATAAGAGACTCCCAGTTTTTCCATCTCAGATTTATCCCAAGGTGTAATAATTGTTTAGCTAATATATGACAGATTCTAACTTATATATGTATTTATATGTATGCATATGTAAGTATATATGTATAAATGCATGTAGTGTTACTTTAACCAAACTATAAGAATTGGCTGCAACATTTCCAGGAAAGAAAATTCTTTCCAGTGAATTAACTTAATCAATATACACATTATTTTTATAACCAGAAAATGTTCCTAAATGGTCACGCACCACTTAATGACGCTTTGGTCAATGACAGACTGCATATACAGTGCTGGTCCCACATGGTTATAATATTATACCTTTAATGTACCTTTTCTATGTTTAGGTATGTTTAGATACATAAATGTTTGCCACTGTGTTACAATTGCCTACAGTATTCAGTACAGTAACATGCCATATAGGCCTAAAAACAAAAGGCTATACCATATAGCTTAGGCATGTAGTAGGCTACACCACCTAGGTTTGTGTAAGCACATTCTATGATGTTTACACAATGACAAAATTGCCTAACAGCACATTTCTCAGAACGTATCCTTGTCATGAAGCAATGCACGTCTGTGCTAGTATGCTTGGCCTCTGCTACATAAAGATGATGGGGTGACAGGATAATTGCATGTGCATGGAAACCAAAACCAAAGAGCTATGACAGTGTCTTTTGAGATAACACTGAAGACCAGATCATAAAACCACCTTCCTGTTTTCAATATTTAATTTCTTTGCCTGTAATTAATTTTATGTCCAAAGACATGGCATATAAAAGAAGACATCTAGGAAATGTTTCCGAGACATAAGCTTTCCCTAATAGTAAAAAAATAAAATTTAGAAATGTGCCTTTGTAAATATAGGCACATATACATAAATTTCTTGTGATTCTCTTCAGCTGTGATGGAGAATACTCCTTTCAAAAATGTTTCATTTATTTTAGAATATTAACGTAAGGATCAGTAAGACCCATTTTCTCCTTGGAGTCAGCTACTTTGTTTTATATTTAACTTTTGAACTTCTTTTCTTCTAAATTATTCTTAAAATGTCCTTCTCATGAAAAAAAAATATGTTCCACATATGATATAAACTAAATTGAATAATTTCCAGCAAATGAATATATGCCGGTAATTTATAAGGTCTTTTTTCCATGTTAAACTATAGGCCGAATAATAAAGGGCAGATAATGTAATTATTTATCAATTGGGTACTTTAAAAGGATTGTAGTTCTCTATTCTTTTCTGTGCTTTTAAGTGTTTGTCCCCTGTGCCGCAGTTTGGTAACAGATTTTGGAAGATGGGTTGATCCTTTTTCATCGTCTTATCCCTTTAGTGCATGATGCTTGTCTGGAGCTATGCAAAGTGAGTTAAACACACTTAGTCTTAGGCCTGTAGGAACATAAAGTGATCCCTTAACCTTTTGTAGAGCTTGCTATGAAATTTGAGTCACCTGGAATTATTGAGGCAATTGAATTATTGTTAGCTAATATTAGAAAAGGGAAAGCAGAAGATTGAAGTTTGTTTTCATCGCAGCTAATGAGGCATCTCATGATTCAAATGTCACTCTGAAGCTAACCTCATTAAGACAGAGCATCTTGTTTTCATAAATGTCCTGGGGTAGCTGGACAGTTATGTACATTTCATTTACTAGAAAGAAATAACAAAGATTTCCAAGCAATTTAAATATTCAAGAAAGCCTCTTAGCATTGATGTTTTTGAAGAGTGCAAATAAATTTAAGAACAGCATGAGAGGTGGACTGAATCTTTTTTCTTACAAAATCCAATTTTTGGATTATTGGAAAGTGGACTCTGCCATCAAATTAAATGAACCATTGACTACATTTTCATTAAGAGATTTAGTACCAGCTGCCTTATTTAGTGTACTTTTATTAAAATACTACTGCCGCTTCCATCGGAATGCTGGTAATTTAGATATTTAATGGGCAGTCATAAGGCATTAAATTGTCCCTGTTATTTTTGACCCACAAGAGACCATGGGAGAACCTCATCGTGAGGGATAAATTAAGGAGAGGGGAATCTGGGTGGCTTGCAGACATTTGGAAAGCCTATGCTTTTGGTTTTTCAAACTGCTGCTTAAACACAGCTTCAAAATTTGGTAGGTCAGAGCTTGCTCCCTGAACTAGCTCAGTGTTCATTTGGAAGGGCCCAGAATAGTGCCAAATCCTGTGCTTGTGATAGGGTAATGCCCAGTAAATATCTGTTGAACAAATGAATGAATCAGTGAGGGGGTGCTGTATTTTTTCTTCAGTATTCTCCTTTTTATTTATTTGAAAAGCAGCATACAGATGTTTTCCTCCATAATTAGATCTCTATTGTAAGACAGTGATCTACAAGTTGAATATGCAGTTATCTGTATCACTGGATGAGACACATATATGTGTGTGTGTGTGTGTGTGTGTGTGTGTGTGTGTATGGGACAAATGCATAATTAGACCCAGAAGCTATGGGAAATGAGGAGGACTATGTAGATTTTCAAACTTTCCGAAGTGCCCGGTCAAATGTGTACGAATAGAGTTGGCTCCAGAGGGATGGGTTTCCATCCATCACCATCTCTGGTGCGTGGAAAGCCCTTTTCCCATTACTTTGCTATTTTAAATCTATTTCCCTGCCCTGGTTGATTGTACCTTTCTGAAACATGCCAGGCAGAGAATCTCACCTCTTCTCGTAGCTTAGAAATAATAACGTCTTCACATTTTCATGGCCTTTTCTGAAATATGAACCTTTCATTTATGCTTCACTCTCAATTGAAATAAATTGATTAACGTCATGGAATTGTGTTTCAGCACAGACCTTTTGAAACAAAAAGCTGCTTTTCTGATGTGGTAAGGGAACAGATTGTCCCAGATTTCTTTATGCTCCAAGGACTCGGGGCAAAAGGAACTGTTCTATCATTACATGTTATTGAATCCTAAAGAATTATCAGGTTTCATTTCTTCCTTTTTGTTTGTGTTTTTCCCTGGAGCATTTCCAAACACCATACACTTGGCGATCAGTAATCACAGAATTCTCTCTGGGACCCCTCGTCTATGTGTCCTGATGTTTCTCTCGTACTTTTCATCTTCTTATCTTTTTGCCCTAGGAAATTTTCTGTATTTTGCCCTTCACTTGTATTTTTATTTTTAATTTTAGTTTTACCAATCATATTCTTAATTTGCAATGATCCTCTTGCCTCTTACACCGACATTTTTCCTTTTTCATAGCACCTTGTGTTGGTTAACCTTTGCTCCAGGTTCAATCTCTGCTCTTCCCTGTCCTGCATCACTGGGCTTCCCTGCTGGTCTGCCAGTGGTTCAGGTTTGGAGGGTGAGAGGAGAGAAGAGAGAGAGGTCAATACACTCATTCCCTCTGGGTGTGGCCGGAAGGTAGTAACTGTGTCCTTCTGCAACGACAGGTCACATCAGGCAACGTGGCCTTGGTGGCATGACTCTCACTGGCCTTGAGTAGCCCTCTTTTTTTCTCCTTGTCCTTTCAGCAAGTAGGGCTGGTAGTGGCTTCCTGCTGTTGCTAATCCTCTGGCGTCCCACCATCCCTCGTTTGTTCCTTTGACACTGCCTGTACATTCAGGACTCTTCATGTGAACCATCAGGAATGAATTCTGTTTTCTGATGGACAGCATGGTGCAGTATGTTCTTGCATCTTCCCAAGAATTTGAATTAGAATTTATATTTGTAAATTCCCTTCTGACCTGTGAATTCTGTCTCTGATGCCAGTTGCTCTCTGTAAATGTTAGTTCTTCTCTTTTGTGCTATTTTTTTTTTTAACTCTGTCATTCTCTTAAATGAAAATCTTGCCTGATTGAAACAACTATTAAGGGTTTCCTCTGCCATTGTGTAAAACTGTTTCTACAGTCTCTGATGTGTCTCCCTGCCATTTCCCTGCAGTTCTCCCAGACATCAAACCAGGTGGGTATTTTTTGTGTACCCTTCTTTAATGTCTAGACAAAATAAAATAAATTAGAATATTTTGTTTGGTATTTAAAGTCTTGTAGCATCTGGGCCTCGTTTTATATTTCTAACTCCCCTAATCTCAGCTGACCCTGGACCTAGAAATCACTTCCCCCTAATACCTCTTCCTCACCCCTGTTTCCGCAGCTGTGCCCATCTGATTCCTACTCGTGTTCCTAACTAGCTTGCTGTCTACCTTCTTAGCCAAGTGCAGTGGTCCCTTCCTTTTTTACTTTCTATTCTAACCCTTACTACTTACTACCTTGTCTCACATCTCGCTGTACGTCTTGTCTTACCTACCAGAAGGTAAACTCTTTGGATGCTAGAGAGTTTTTAAAATGTTGTTCTTCATTCATTCTTCTCCAAACGCTTTCATCTCTATTCTTGGGCCTATCAAGATGAGACAGACACAAGCGCTATTCCCAGCTTCAAGAAGCTCAGAGTCAACTGGGGAGACAAGCACATAGTAAGGGAGCACAGTGTGAAAGGGGCCATAATAAAACACAGAAGAGGAAACAACTAATTCCATCAGGAGGAAGGCCAGAGGTCTGGGAAGGCTGAGGATGGTAGTGCTGAATTTTCATACCTTGGCAGGTGGAAAGACTGAAAGGAGAGGGCAAGGGGCACGTGTTAAATGTGGAGCAGCTGATAGAGCTTTGTGTTTGACTCAGGAACAGGGGTGGGGGAGTCCAGGACTGTGCCCTTTAGTAAGCTGTTTGTGTGGACCCTGGGGTAGTGAATGCAGACTGCTGTTCCAGGATGGGCTCTTCACAATCCTGAAGTTGCCTCCATCCTCAGCCTAATCTTTTTAGAGGTTAAGAGGAGAGTATGGAACTCCAGTGCTCCGTAACGGATCAGCTGTGGCTGACGGCTTTTCTGAGTGCTCTGTGCCTGTCTCAGCTGTTCCCCATTACCAGATCACACACAGGTGACACTGTTTTAAGCTGATCTAGTAACAGTGAGGATTACTATGAGCTGAGTTCAAAATCTACAGGAAGACTGAAGGGAAAGAGAAGATGGAGGAGGGGATACAAGGATGCCACTGAGAATTTGCGAGCTAAATTTTAGGCTTATGTGGCTTTGCTAGAGTCGCTTCTCTTGTCGCTCTGCAAGGAAAGGCAGCAAGTGAGACAGTAGAAGGCAGGATAAAAGAAGAGGGCTCAAAATGTCTTGAACATCTTCCCAAACTCCTGGCTCTTTCCTACTTCCTCAGCTGCTGGGATCATTTTTTAATTGGGAAGTAGAACACGAAAGAGAAAAGTACACAGAACATAAATGCACTCACAACGAATTATCACCCCTGGGAGCACCTTCAGTTTTCTCTCTGGAGAAAGAAAGATCAGAATACAGGTGGTGAGAGTTGTTTGACCTCTGACCCCCTCTAGCCTTTAACTGGGGCAGCTGCCCTTCCCTCCCCTTTCCGGACAACAGCAGAGCGCGGAATGCCTCTGTGTCTTCTCCTGATTCTTGGAGCTGCTGTGGACCCTGCAGGTCAGTCCTCAGTTTGGAAAGGGTGGGTACCGTTGTCTTCTGAGGGGAAAAAAATCTGCATTAAAGGCTGTTGGGTGGGACACAAGCCTTCCAGGCAAATTTTCACAGCACTTGGGACTCTCTAAGCCCATTGGAGTTTGGGGGTCTCAGAGAGGAAAAAAAGTGCAGAAGGTGGGACATTTGTGAGGAAAGTATTTGGATCTGCTTTTCAGCAGATATTAAAATCCAAAAGAGATGGGGGCTTCTGCAGAAGAAGGAAAGTGTCTGAGGGAAATGGTCGTAAGTGTCCCTGGCACTTCCTTAGAGGAGACATTGGAACGGAGGAAGTGCAATATCCACACATTTTCCGACAGTGCGCCCTGGTAGCCCCGTGATTTGGGTCCATCCAGGCCCTGCCATTCCTGAGCTCTGTGCCAATGACTTAACCTTCCAGAGTCCAGGTTTTCTGGCACAAAGTCAGAGGTAGTTCTCGGGGAAGAGTTTGAGCTTTGGCCTTGGACAGAACTGGGTGCAGGTCCTGGGCCCAACACTTAGTAGGTCTGAGACTTGGGGAATTTAATCTCACTTATTCAGGTTTCAGGTTTATCAACCAAAAAATGAGGATGATAGGCGCTAACTTGTAGGGATGCCAAGAGGGTGAAATAAAATGCTTTATGTCAAGCATTTAGCACCGTGCTACCTTGGTAGAGGCAGTTGTTGTTGATAAGTGATTAAAGAACTCTCTGAGTTGCTGACCAACTGGTCCCAGATGTCTGCTCCTATGACCTTTTTCTTTTATCCATTTCCCCAGCCTGCATCAGGCTCTTTTTGCACTAGGTATTGAAAAGACTTTTGACTCAGGTCAAAAAATTAATGTGATGAATACATTTCCCATTTAAAAGCTTGTCCCCTTTCCATCAATGTGCCATATATTTTTTTGCTTTATAATCTGTAACTTGGGATGGTAGGAGTTGTGCAGAGGGTAGGAAGAGAAACCACAGGGTATGTGTTGCACAGAAAATACTGATGGAATTCAGAGTGGACACCAGGACGATATACAGATTGTGTGTTTGTGTGTGTGTGATATTTTTAAAAATATTGGCTGGGGATTTTTAGCCATTATGTTATCAACAGTCTCTTTTTCCCCATCTTATTTGTAAACATGCCTGGAGGTTAGGATATGATGGACATATCTAATAAATAGAAGAAATATTAATTATGAAATATACAGTGAATCTAGCCCACTGATGCTCAGCTTGAAGTAATTAAAAACAAGGAATTATATGTGTGAATATGTATTTTATTCAAATATACATGAGTTTTATGTATATTTATATATAAAGAAGAAATTTCATATATATATATATATATATATATATACACACACACACAGAATAATGCCAGTTTCAAAGCAGTCTTTGTACTGCTTTGAAATTGTAGATTTTGTATCTATTAATACTTTCTGCCCAAAAACTAATTGTTAACTTATTTGGCTACTGATCTTGTAGTGTTGGTTTCAGGTGAACATAATTTAGAATCCATAGTATCTAAACTCTGAAATTGCCCTGCAAGATCTTTATAATCCAGAATTTTCTAATGTGAGTTCAGTACAATACTAGTCATTTGATATGGTCTGTTCCAAAAGAATTCCGTTGTTGGGTAAATGCTGTAGATTATATTCCCTTCTTGGAATTAATATAGTTAACCTTCTGCCAAGTCCTGAAAGGAAGAAATCTGTGTGGGTGAATTATTCTACCCTTCCCAAATCTATTTGAACGTGGAACATTTTCCTCAAGTTATGCCTGTGAAATCGTCCAAAACAAACTCGGGAAACACTATCTTGGTCCAAGCCTTCCTTTTAGAAATAAAAAGCAGTGACCAAAGAAATGATTTGCCCAAGTTTACTGGATGATCTCTTATATTCTATTTCCATGGTATAATTCAAAAACAATTATCTCGTATTTGAAGGAAGATGCTAAGGAAAGGGAATCCTTTCTCTGATGGACTTTACCTAATAGCTTTTGTTAACTTGCTTTCTGATCATTTCTGAGTTTGTTTTTCAAAGAATTCTGTCTTTCCAGAGAGGGCACTTAATAGTATTGCTTATTGTGTAAGCATGTAGCTCTATTGTAATTATAATTTTATTTCTTTTGAATCCATAAGCTTTCTGTATTCCCTCTAAAGCCTGCTTTTCTTTTATTCCCCATGACTCTAGCTTACAGAAATGCCACTGTCCTTTGTTCTTCATCTTGAACAAACCCCAGGTAACTGGTCTGGGGACCAGCTTTTTGCTCCAAGAGTATATACAAATCACTGTGCACTGTAAAATTTTCTCAAATTCTTCCCAGAAGCCTCAAGACTTCTACCTAATCTATTTCTGCAAAAAGAAATTAATTGATATTAATTAATCTTTTCCTGTGGATGACAATTTTTTTCTTGCTTTCAGTGTTGGTAATACATCATTCAGTGTTCTTAATAACAGCTTGTGGTTGTGCCATTTATTCAATTAAATACCCAAAGCATTGCTCCTCCAGATGTGCCTTGTAGAGCAAAATTGCAAGTCTTGCTTGCCAGTTTTCTGAGAGCTACAATGGCCACTAAATGTTCTGAGAACTTTGGAACAAGTGGACTCTTTTCTTCATTTTTGTGTTGGTAGTGGTTGATGTACATTCACTGTGGTTTAATCCAATGAATATTTATCTAAAATGTGTCAAAACATGTGTGAGGCTCTTGCCATAATTTTAAAAATGTACTAAGTGGTGTTTCTGCCTTCAAGAAGCACACACCCTGATGAGGGAGACCAACTTCTACATGAGCACAGCTCTGGGTGGTAAGTGCTGTATTATGCCAGGTGTGTCAAGCAATAAATTCAGTGGGGAAAGATTTCACAAAGATGTGGCACTTTAATGCCATCCAGCAGGCTAACCAGGAGCTTTTTAGAAAGCCAAGAAGCTTGGTAACTACTTGAAGTGCAATAGATAAATGGTAGATTCCCATCCCCTCCGGGTCTCTGTCCTGCCCCAACACTCTTGTTCCTAACTTAGACACACTTTCAGAGCATACCGTATCTGGAAATGTTTTACAGATGAGCAAAAATTTGCCATTTTGGTCCAGATTATAAAAGTTCCATGTGATTCTTTAAATAGCCCTTCCCATTATCTTCCTCCCCAGTGTGACTATCGCCACCGCTTCTCTAGTGCCTGTTACATTACAGGCCAGTCTCTGTGCTGAGCAGCTCTGTTTGCTTTATTTTTGTGTTTATTTTCCGTGTAATCCTTACAGTGGCCCCATGCAGCATTGCTTCCCAAACCTATCTGTGCACTGAAATGACCTGGGGATCTTCACAAACTACTGAAGCCTGTGCCCCACCCCCAGAGACTGTGATGTAATTGTTCTGGGGCACAGCCTGGGCTTTGGAATTTGTATAAGATCCCCAGGTGGCAATGAAAACATCCTAAGATCGATTGTGGGGATGGTTGTACAACTCCATGAATAGATTAAAAACCATTGAATTGTAAACTTTAAATGGGTGGATTGTATGGTATGTGAATTATATCACAATAAAGCTGTTATATTAAAAAAAAAATTCTAGATGACTAATTTGGGAAGCACTGCCATAGGATACTAGACAAACTAACTTGCCCGAAGTCTCACAGCTAGCCAGACAGGGTAAGAACCCAGGCAGTCTGGCCCTAGAGTGTATGTTCTTACCAACTACATCATCCTGGTGTCTTGAAACACGAAGGTGAGCCTGCTGACCCACTACTCAACAGGCATATACGCCTGGAGAAGGAGTGATGGATTTTCTTCCGTCTATCCACATGTCCTCTCCATGGCATATTATGTAAGTGATAGATTTCATTTGCAAAATAATTGCCTTTGGGCTAAGATAAAGGAATTAGCCTCTTTGGGAATAAAATCCCAGTTCTCCATCGCTTTATCACAGTACTGAAATGAACTGAGCCAGCCTCCTTTGGTGGCCAGGAGGTATCCTTAGAAGCACATTTAAAGAGGGAAACACTGGTATCAAAGTTATAAATTCAAAACCAACTGTTCCACATCCTGGGCCTGAAATAGAATGCTATTTTAAAGATACTGCCTGGACTGTTACCTTGCTCTTCGTCAGCCCTCTACTGAATTTGGGCATAAAACATACATAAAAATAGTTCGACTATAACAGGAGAAATGTTTGGGTAGGTAATAAGACAAGCCCAGAGGGATTGGTAGATCTCTTTTTACCAGTCCAAGGAAGACACAAAAAGAAAAATAATTTTGAAAGACAAGAATCGCTATCATAATGAATTGTCAGAAATGTGTTTTCTAGAAAGAATATTTAAAGTGTAAAAGCAGCATGGTGACTTTTCCAAGAGGAAAGCTCTGTCTCTGATACGTAAAGGTGATCACTGCCGACCTCCTAATCTTCTCCTCCTTTAGCTATGTGCTCCTTTTTAAAATAAAGACCGAGTTCAAAAAGATGAGCTCACTAAAAGCTGAAAGGGAACTCATTAAAAATGGCCTTTCCAGAAGCTTAAAGGTTGAATTCCAGTGGCAAGTTTAGTTCATTTTGCTTTAGTAGTTAGGTGTCAACTATTTCCTGAAGTGTTAGGAAACCTATCACTTTTTAGCCTGTTTCTTATTGCCAAACATCAACTGTAAGAGAGTAGGTTACCTTGAATATTTACCTTGAATATTCAGGTCTCTGGGTTTTTTTTTTTTGTTGTTGTTGTTTGTTTGTTTTACATCTGGCTTTTTCTGTATATGCCTGAATTAGTGTTTTTTTTTTTTTAATTTCCTCTTTCTTAAATCAATGAAATCCATTGCTCTGATATTTTTCAAGGAAGAGCAAGTGCCTGTTAGAATCCTACAGTGAGGAATAGAAGTAGGAACTTCTTCATCAATTGAAAGGATTGTATTTATGAATTCTTTCATTTTGTATTTTGGATCAGCCCAGCAGGTGGTGGTGGGGGGTCAACCATAGGGTCTGGGGCAGCATGTGCCCACCTGCATGCTTCATAGTTGTACAGGCATACCTCGGAGATATTGCAGGTTCTATTCCAGATCACCACAATAAAGAGAATATTAAAATAAAAGAAATCTTTTTGGTTTACCATTGCATATGAAAGTTATGTTTATGCTATACTGTAGTCTATTAAGTATGCAATAGCATTATGTTTAAAAATGTGCATACATTAATTAAAAATACTTTATTGCTAAAAATTATCTTAGCCTTCAGCAAGTCGTAATATTTTTGCTGGTGGAGGGTCTTGCCTTGGTGTTGATGGCTAATGACTGATCAGGGAGGTGGTTGCTGAAGGTTGGGGTGGTAGCTATGTCAGTCTCTTAAACTAAGACAACAATGAAGTTTGCTGTGTCCATTGACTTTTTCTTTTAGGTGAGATTTCTCTGTAGCATGTGATGCTGTTTGATAGTGTTTTACCGATGATAGAACTTCTTTCACAGAGTAAGTCCTCTCTCATCCGGCTGCTGGTTTTTCAATGCAGTTAATGTAAAATTCTAAAATCCTCTGTTATCATTTCAACAGTGTTCACAGCATCTTCACCAAGGGTAGATTACATCTCAAAAAACCACTTTCTTTGCTCACTCATAAAAAGCAACTCCTCATCTGGTAAAGTTTTATCGTGAGATTGCAGCAATTCAGTCATATCTTCAGGTTCCACTTCAGATTCTGGTTCTCTTGCTATTTCCACCAAATTTGCAATTCCTTCCTCCACTGAAGCCTTGAACCCCTCAAAATCATATGTGAGGGTTGGAATCAACTTCTTCCAAACTCCTGTTCATGTTGATACTTTGACCTCCTCCCATGTATCACAAATGTTCTTAATGGTATCTAGAACAGTGGATCCTTTCTGGAAGATTTTCAATTTATTTTGCCCAGATCCATTCGAGAAATTCCTATCTTTGGCAGCTATAGCCTTCCAAAATGTATTTCTTAAATATTAAGACTGGAAAGTTGAAGTAACTTCTTAATCCATAGGCTGCAGGATGGATGTTGTGTTAGCAGGCATGAAAACAACATTCATCTCCTTGTATATCTCCATTAGAGTTCTTGAGTGGCCAGGTGCTTTATCAATGAGCAGTAATATTTCAAAAGGAACCCTTTTTTTTCTGAGCAGGTCTCAAGAGTTGCCTTAAAATAATCAGTAAACCATGCTGTAAACAGATGTGCCAGGATTTGTTGTTTCATTTCTAGAGCACAGGCAGGGTAGAGTTAGCATAATTTTTAGGGGCCCTAGGACTTTTGGACTGGTCAATGAGCATTGGCTTTAACTTAAAGTCACCAGCTGCATTAGCCCCTAAGAAGAGAGTCACCTGTCCTTTGAAGCCAGGCATTGATTTCTCTCTAGCTAGGATCTTCTTCCATGGAAGGCTGTTGTATCTCCACTGAAAATCTATTGTTTAGCGTAGCCACCTTTATCATTTACCTTTGCTAGATCTGGATAATTTACTACAGCTTTTACATTAGCACTTTGTACCTTCATGTTATGGAGAGAGCTTTTCTTAAACCTAACGAACCAACCTCTTCTAGCTTCAGACTTTCTGTCTGCATCTTCCTCACCTCACTCAGTTTTCAAAGAATTGAAAAAAGTTAGGGCTTTGTTTGGAAATTAGGCTTTTGCTTGGAATGTTGTGGCTGGTTTGATCTTCTAATCAGACCACTAAAACTTTCCTCCTATCAGCAGTAAGGCTCTTACCCTTTCTTCTTGTTCATGTGTTCACTGGAGTACCATTTTTAATTTTCTTCAAAAACTTTACCTTTGCATAAGCAACTTGGCTAACCATTTGGCACAAGAGGCCTAGCTTTGGATCTGTCCTGGCTTTTGACATGCTTTCCTCATGACACTTAATCATTTCTAGTTTCTGATGTAAAGAAAGAGATGTGTGACCCTTCCTTTCACTTGAACACTTAGAAGTCATTGCAAGGTTATTAACTGGTCTAATTTCAACATCGTATTTCAGGAAATAGGCCTGAGGAGCGGGAGAGAGATGGGGGAAAGGCTGGTTGGTGGAGTAATCAGAACACAGGCGATAGTAACATCAAAGATTGCTGATCACAGATCAGCGTGGTGGAGTAATCAGAACACAGGCGATAGTAACATCAAAGATTGCTGATCACAGATCAGCGTAACAGATATAATAATTATAAGTTTGAAATATTGTGAGAATTACCAAAATGTGACACAGACACATGAAGTGAGCACATGCTGTTGGAAAAATGGTGCCAACAGACTTGCTCAATGCAGGGTTGCCACAAACCTTCAATTTGCAAAAAGTACATTATCCATGAAATGCAAGAAACTGAAGTGTAATAAAACCAGGTGTGCTTGTGCTCACCAGTTCTTTGACCATTCTCTTTCCTAATTGTTCTTCCACATTTCCATTCATCGGTAAGTCTTAGCTCTTCTTTCAGAATACATCCAGAATATGACCCCTTCTCGTTCTACATACCGCCACCTCACTAGTTCAAGTCCCCACCATTTATCCCCTGGCCCATGTAGCCTCTTAACTAGTGACTTCTTGCATTCTTGCCTGGCTATAGTTCATCCTCTACACAGAACTCAGAGTCATCACTTCAAAATTTTAATTATTTCCTTGCCTAAAAACCTCCAAAGGCTATTTATTTCAATAAGAATAAAATTTAAATGGCTTAGCCCTTAATTTATTTCTGTTTCTTTCACTCATAATTCAGGTTGGCCTACACCAGGGCTTTGTCTTGAGGGCCTCCAATAAATAGCAGCTCTCCAAATGCTTGGATTTTCAAATTTCTCAAATAAATTGTGAAATAAAGGAACGGCTGATAGAGCCTGGGCTTGGTGGATGTGACTTCAGGTCTTACTTAGACAAGGTGGCTAGCTCAGGGCTTTTCAAAGTCTTAATATACTTATGAATTACCTAGTGATCAGGTTAAGTGCAGATTTTTTTTTTTTTTTTGAGACAGAGTCTCACGTTGTTGCCCGGGCTAGAGCAAGTGTCGTGGCATCAGCCTAGCTCACAGCAACCTCAAACTTCTGGGCTCAAGTGATCCTACTGCCTCAGCCTCCCGAGTAGCTGGGACTACAGGCATGTGCCACCATGCCCAGCTAATTTTTTCTATATATATTCTTTTTAGTTGTCCAGATACTTTCTTCCTAGTTTTTTTTAGTAGAGACGGGGTCTCGCTCTTGCTCAGGCTGGTCTCGAACTTCTGAGATCAAACAATCCGCCAGCCTCGGCCTCCCAGAGTGCTAGGATTACAGGCGTGAGCCATCACGCCCAGCCAAGTGCAGATTTTAATCAAGGTCTGGAGTGGATGCTGACACTGGTATTCCCCAGACCCCACTTTGAGTATTAAGAAGCTGGCTGGTATTGAACCCTGCCTGTAGCCAACTAACTTATTTTCCTAATAATAGTCATTGCCAGACCTCTCTTAAAATTGGGGAGTAGGGAAAAGCAGTCCACTCTAACTAACACCCTTCCTGGATGGCTGGCGTCTTTGCTTGCCAGGGTCTCGAGTGAGACCTTCGTTCCCAGGGGCACCCCACCTGGCCGTCTCAAACAGTAATCCCACTGCTATCCCATCACTCTCAACTCCCTTATTTCATTGTATTTTTGTCCAGCTCTCCTAACTATCTGAAAATCTTACTGTTTAACTTGTTTGTTCACTTTTCCTTGCATCAGAGAATGGAGGCTGTCTTGTTCACCACTCTTTCTCCATAACCATAAAGGACAGTGCTTGATATATGTAATTAGTGAATAAAATAATATGGATTAACTCTTATAAGACACATCAACCAGGAGTTCCATGATGATGGGAACATTTTTTTTTTTCTCCTTCTTAACCATTGTATCTCCAAGTACCTAAAACAGGGCCTGGCACATAATAGATGTTGAATAAATGAATGAGACCTCAAGTTAAATAGGGAAAGCATGTTTTCGAGTAATAACTAGTTGATCAAGTTAACTGGAAGGTGTTACTTTACTTATGGATAGTCAGGATCATCTCCATCCTTTCCTAGACTTCTTTTTTTTTTTTTTAAATACTATTTTCCAGACTCCCATGGTCTGGGCAATAAACAGTGGGAGTGTTTTGATATTAAAAATTCTGGCTGAGTAGTTAGTATTGTACCTTTTAAAAATTCTATTATCAAGAGGCTGCCAAAGACTATCATTTGGTAGGAAGCCATTGTCAGCTGGCACATCTGAGTATAGGCACAAATATTCCTCAGAGAATGAGCCATCAGTCCTTCTGTGTCTAGCTCTCATTTTATTCGAATGGTATCAGAACTGCAAAGGTCAGTCACTGAGTTGCCCTTGCAAGTCACACTGGATAATGGTCTGAATTTTTTGTTCATCTCTGTGAGAGGGATTGGGCTGTTCACCTGTCTTCTGCCCAAATGGCTATTGCAGTTTGTTCATTTCAACATCCTTGATAGAGGGGCTTTTTTTCCCCCTCATCTGAGGCAGAGGAAATAGATGACTCAAACATTCTTTGACTAGCTCTTATTCTATCAATAGCAGCTTGTGAAGACTCCACTTTTATAACTTGGCTGCAACTGGCTTAATCAGAGAAGAAAAGGGAGAGAAGGAATGAACTGAAATTTGTTGAATGTGACTTTTGGTCCAGGCGCCTTGGAAGAATAGCCATATAAAAGGTTGGCCTTAGCTATCGGCTTTGTTCTGTGTTTCCAAAATGGGACTGGCTCTTACATAAGTCCCACTTTGGCATTTTTCTGTTTGGTAATTTGATATCTAATTTCTACACATAAAGTGTTGCTTTAGGGCATTCTGTGGTGTTAGTTTGATTTGGTTTAAAACAGTGGGTTCTTATGGGATACTTTAACAAATATTAAATGCTAGAGATAGGGGCATGGAAAAGTACAGTGAATTAATCTATTATTCATTCAGTTGATATTTATTGGGTATCAACAGTTTACCTGGCACTGTGCTGGCTGCTATGTATATGGAGACAAGAAATGAAAATCTCATTCCTTTCTTAGGAAGAGACTTTTCTTTCTGGTTCCTGGCTCTCTGTCCCTTCCTCTCTTCTTCCTTCCATCCCTGTCTTTCTCATACATACTCTGCTTCAATCAGGAGGAGCAGCAGCTACCCAGCCTGGTGACAACTTAGCATCTACTGGGCCATGGCTCACATGCTAGTGAAGGAAAACTGGTCACCTGAAAGTAGAAAAAAGGCTCTCCCCTGCCCTCTTTCTCTTGGACTTGCCTGTGCTGAGAATGGTATACTCATCGGTCTCCACATGGTAAGCAGGCCAGGCAAGACCTGCCTGTTTGTGCCCAGTTAACCGTTTTTGACCTAGAACTATCAGAGGAATTTGGGACAGACTAGCTCTGTGGACTTGGAGTGAGGGAACAGGAAGAAACATTTTGGTTTCTAGCCTGAACCAAGTTATTCAGAGTTTACAAATAGAACTTCCAGACTACTGGGAACTGCCCAGCCATTCATAAAGCTATTTCTGCCTCCCACTGGGCTGCTTGGATCTGCTTGGGAGGGAGGCTGACAGGCAACCCCAACTTCAGAAATCATTCTCTGCTCTCAAGGACATCCTGATCTAGGGTGCAAGATGGAGAAGCAAATGCATGATTACCATGTGTGAGACAGGCTCTATGTTAGGAGTGTGTCCCGGATACTGTAAGTAAGACAAAATGGCAGGACAGACACTTCTGCCTGTTACACTAATTGGTTAAGACCTCATTCTTCTACAGCAGATTGCATTATCGATAGCCATGATAAAAGAAGAAAATTGCCCCCAAATGGAAACTACAATTATCTATGCACTGTCTTGTTTGTGTACTTACAAACTGTGCACGATTTCCCCATCAGAGCATACCATGTCACAATTTAATTTTGATATTATTAATAACTGTGATCTGAAACCTTTGTGAGCCATCATTCTGAAACATCTGTACTTGACTTCTCCAAACATAGGGCTCTGGCCTGTCCCCAGCAGCCTGGTGTGCCAGGAAAAGCAAAGAAAAAACCTCATGCCACGATACAGACAGGTGGTTTCCATGGTCACCAACAAAGGAAGATTCCAACATCTTAGCGTAGGCTTAAGCAATCGAAGAAGAGTATGAAAAACAATCAGATTTGTTTAACAGTATGTGGGATGGCTTCAGAAAAAAATGGCATAAGTGCCCCATAAGAGGGACATGGTTTCTGTTGTAGAGCTGGGAGGTTAAGAAGCTGCCCAGGGATATGTATGTTTCCCACCTTCTCAGTGGTTAAGTAGGGAAAGTGAAATGGATATTATCAAGCACTCGGTTAGCAAGAGACCTCTTGCCAGGAGGCTTTTGAGGATCTGAAGATGTTGTACTGTGTGTTGTCCTGTAACGTGAAAGAAAACGTGCCAGCAGTTTGAGTGGAAACATCAATAAAGAAATAATAAAACCTTATTCCTTATTAAATGAGAAACTGCTGGAAAAGTGCATTTAACAAAATTGAAAGCAAGAAGGACATTCTCAGCAGCAGCAACCTGCGAAAATGTCATCAGAGAATTTAGCTGTAACTAAGAGTGCTCCACAGTAAATGTATGCTGCACTTGTTCTCTGTGACAATGACACATCTTTTGTAATCCTTTCTAAATGCACCTTCAAAATGGGTTAATGTTTTCTTGCTTTGTGCTGAATTTCAGAGGAATAAGTGCCCCTAGGGAAATTTTAATTGTCTCCTTATTTCTTTTTTTTCTTATATTAATTCCCCACACACTTGAAAATTAATACTACTGTGGATTTACAGAATTTGCTAATTAGTAAGAAGCTTGACATTTACTAATATAAAACTATGAATAAACCCACTAATTTAAAAATTATGTCACAATCAGAATGTTCCCATGGAAGCTGAAAGCCCAGAGAAAAATGTGGTCTTTAGATATTTATTAACAAGGTGATTAGTCAGAGGATTACCATAGGACATGTTATTTCAATGCTAGAAGTTTATGATGCATGTTCATAATTGAAAGAGTCAAGATCGTGGAAGATACACGTGTTATCTCGTCCTTAGCCTGAAATGGATGGTACCATCTCAGGGCTGCCATGAAAGGTTTTCCTGAATCATTAGTCTAAAGTCTACAAGTGGAATGAGAAATAGGTTTTGCATAGCATGAAGCAATTCCAATTGATTGAAAATGGCCATCTGGGAGGTTCTGTCAAGACAACCCAGAAGGAGAACACGTCAAAGTTGATTGCTGATGTCTGCCACAGGTGCTGGAGGAGGAAGCTACAGCATGAGTGCCAGGGGTGGGCCCTTCTTAATATACCAAGAAACCAGGCAGTGAGCTTACCAAGAACTTTTGTTCTTTTCACTAGAGATCGGAGCTCCTGGGAATCGTATGTTAAGTGGGGAAAATGTTCTTCTTGGTCTGTGCAGTGGGAACATTCAATAATGCTGTCCTAGAACTGTATAGAGCATGCTGACCTGAACCGTGAAAAGGCTTCATGTGGCCGTGTGTGTAGCAGACTTGGACGCAGGCCAGGGAGATGATTGGAGAGTGGTTGAGATGATGTTTCCCCATTAGAGCATGAACCCTGGGCAGGGTCTAGTGCACATTCGTATTTTGTTAGCAGTGGTTCCATGTGCTGTTTCTATACTGTCACACACAAAGGCAAGGACTACAAGAATAGGAGTTAAGTGATGTCGACAAAGGTCTGTCCTGACAGGACTCTTGGAGTAGGAGTCATCTAAACAAGATCCCCTGAAACTAGAATAAAACAATTTTCAAGAGAAACATTTTTAAAAATCCTGTTTGTTGCTTTTTTGAAATGCAATGGTCCTTCCTCACTGTTGTCATTAAACTAGGATTTGAATGTGTGTGTTACTAATAGCTGGCATTTGAAATACTATTTGTCAAAGCAAGAACCTTTAAGACTATAGAGATCAGAGCTTCTGTGCTAGGAGAACACATACCATTGTTTTACTTGGACTCCAAATTCATTTTTCAACCATACACATACACTTAATTAGTGATTGCTTGTCAGCCTTTTAATTATTATGTTGTGCTTTTTAGCCCACTCAGCAATGAGAGTTGCCATAAATTACCCTTAGTAACGGCACACACTCGAGGTAGAGTTGCTCCCAACTTACATGTTTCTCTGATGTCACCCGAGAACCAAACAAGCAGATGAGGCAAAACCATGCAGAGAGATAAAGAGAGTTTGATTATGCCCTTGTCCTGTCCACTTGACCCTGAGAGACCTGGCATGGCCACCTTGCGAATTCTGAGCTAACTCTTTGTGCCGATGGAAGACTAGACAGATTGAGTCTGTGGGCAGTAGCAATTGTGCATTTGAAAATTAATTCCTTTCTTGACATCATATCTTTTTTTTGTTCTTCCTGTCACCTCCTCCGCTCACCCATTAGGATATAGACATGTGGAGTGATCATTTACATGAAAAAAGTACAGCACATAATGCAGTGTGGGCAGAAGATCTTTCTTAACACTGCTGGGGGTGGGGAGGAGACTGGTGTCATACACTCTGGGTACAAATTTCAGCTCCAGTACTTACTTCTTTGTGAACTTGGGCAAGTGACTTAAGCTCTCAGTGTTTTCTTCTGTAAAATCAGGATGATAATACTGCCTCACAAGGCTATTGACAGGATTGACATACTTACCTGGAGTGTTTATAGCCTAATGTCTGGACTATAGCAAGGGCTGCAGGAATCTTAGCTCTTATTGTTAGTATGTTTAAAACATGCCGATTTTAAATGTTACTGCACAAGTTTTCTAATTGTCTCTACATCATGGGTATCAACAGTTGCCATCCTTGCTGGTAGCATATTGACCCCCAAGTGCTATTTTTAGAAATCGCTTCTCTTAGTTTTATAAAACTGTGAAAAAAGAGTACCCTTTAGCCCTGAGCACAGTAATTCCTAGACGAATGATGGTCACTATGGATAGGAAGAAGCAGCAATAGGGACAGAGGCAGAATCGCACACCTGGGCGTTGCCACTGTTCCTCGCCTCTGCCACTAGCCTCCATCACCTCTGTGGTGTTATCATTCCCCCAGACCCACCCCAGGTCCTCACTTTGCCCTACCCTTCTCTGAGTAGTGCTTGGGGGGCACTTTGGTGGCTTGGTTTTACTGAGAAGAGCTTCGAGTTTTCAGCAATGTGTCACTTTGATCAAATCACTCGACTTCTTTGGGTTTTGTTTTCCTCTATATCTACCATACATACTGTTGGGGTTTAAATGAGCTAATGCAGGTCAAATGCCTAATGTGCGTTCCGGCACACAGGAGTATTCAATAGGTCTCACTGTCATCGTTGGTGCAAGGCTCTTACTGCTATGAAAGGGTATGAAGTCAAGGAAGAGGTGGATTTTGGGTCAGTCCATCTTCTCTTTAACAATAAAACATGTTTGTCATAGTTTCAGGGAGACTAGTTCATTCTTCATCCTTTGTCATTCTGTCTCCTATGAATCTGGGTCTGTCTTTCCTAGGTGCTCCAAAAACTTTTTAGATGTCAATGACCAGTTAGTGTTGCCTTTGAGAACTCAGCCCCAGCAAGCCCTTATATAAGTGAAGAGGAGGACAAGGAAGAATGAAACAGCACAGTACTATTATAAAGGAGGTAATAGCTGGTATGTAAATGAGTATGACCACACAGGAAAGCTGTTTTGAGTCGGTGTGAATCATGAGACCAAAGTGAATGCATAATAGCCACCCTGCGTACTCCAGCTCTCCCACAGAAGCTTGTGTGTAGACAGAAATATCCTGCCTGGCCTGAACAATGGAACCTCGGGATGGGATTCAGGTGTGGGCCTCAGTCTGCAAGCTCGTTAGTGTTGATGATGCTCCCTAGTAGGCAGCTGGAGCCTCATTATGTTCATAAGAGTAAGCTAATAATTAAGAGTTCTGAATTTCCAAATGGTGACAAATAGAATGAAGAGGTAATGAGATGGGTAGGAGTGGAGATTCCCCTGATGAGTGCATGTCACAGTAAGAGGATGAAGAAATGAAAAAATGATGAAGAAAAAACTTCCATTGTCACTCTAAGAGCTGCTGAGAAATACCCAATTGTCTATGGTGCAGGGAAATGGGAAGGCATTTGTCATTCAATGACAAAGGCAGAATTGCCCTGAATGGATCCCTGGATAATGCTGTACTGCAAAATCCATGATGGGTGGAGGAAGAGGCAATACATGAGTGCTTTAAATTCATGTTTTATTTCATGTTCTGTAATAGCCAAATGTGCTGAAGTCAAGGAGATCTTGTTCAAGACTCCATCAGTGAGAGCCTCTCTCTATTATCGCTGTTGCAGTAAGGTCTGGTTATGTTGATGTTAGTAAAGACATAACATAGAGGCTAAGGTTTGGTTTTGTATGATCTCCTTTAACCAATATCTTCTGAAGGTCTGGGGAACCCAGGGGTTGGGTAGTCTGGGATGACTTTGAATTCAAGGTCCTGAATTTAAATCTGGTTATTTTCAAGTGGGTTTTCTGTATGCTATTGAACAGGATTGAAGGAAGATGTTCATTATATACTTCTACGCTTGTCCTCTTACTAGATTGTACTATCTATAGTACACTGTTAAGTAATAAATATATCAGTCATGTCATTACCTTGTGAATAGCACAATTAGAAATTGCAAAATATGGTAGAACACTTAAAATGTATAGAAGTAAATCTATAGATTACAAGTGACATGTAGCTATAAGTGATGCTATAATTAGACTTACTCATCTGTTTTACCAAATCCCGTGAACAGCATTGCTCTACTGCAATATGCAAACATTTCATGAGTCAAAAAATGGTGGAATCATTTTACTTGTGTGCAGAGGTAGTAATCATTATCACATATTCATTTGTGTTGGTAACTTTAATTTATTCAATGTAAATGTTTAAAATACTACACAATTTATGTAGTTTTGCTTTGGTATATCTTCATTTTTTTTTTTAACTTCTCAGAAGCCTTAAAAAAAGTACAAGACTCTATGTCTCTTAATCTCTGATTGACCTGTGCACAAAGAGATGCCAGCGTGCGCTTCCTGCTTCTGGAAGATCACAGTTGATTCAGATTTACCATACAAGCTTTTGACTCCAGTTCTGAGTTGATGTCCCAATATGTGCCCAAAATGAACATGAAATGAATGTCTGTGAATCTTTTCTGACCACACAGAGAGTATAATATAAACGGAAATAAAATACCAAGTTTGGTTGCTCCGAAAGGAGACATAACAGTAAAGTGATGTTCAACCTCTAATTCTCTTCCTTAAATATTGTTTTAGTATTAAAACCTGTAAGTTACCTCTGCTATTACAGTCCATGTGAAAACATGGCTTGCATATTTTTTTTTTCACTATAAAGATGAATTTCAAGGGGAAAAAAAACCAAAGAATTTCAGCCTCCATCAGACTGAGAAGTCATGCCATACTTTGTCCTTCGGTTTAGAACTTTATTTCCTTTAGAATTATTCTGAGACGGTCATCTACAAACAGCCATTTTATAAATGGCTCTAGGCCTCGATGCTGGTGTTACAGACCTTGACCACCTGTGTTTGGTTTGGCAGCAAGCATTTGTTAAAATGACATAAGTAATTTTAAATTTTATACACTTTGCAAATATGATGCTTCGTTTAATATTCAAGGCCAGGTTAAAGTGTAAAACATAGTCTCCTATAGATCAGTGGGAGGGAGGGGGTTGTTGATTCATGTTACACAAGGATACAGTAAGTCCTTACTTAACATCCTGGATAAGTTCTTGGAAACTGCAACTTTAAGCAAAATGATGTATAATGAAACCAATGTGACCATAGGCTAATTGATACAAATAAGAGTTAAGTTCCTATGGCATATTTCTGGTCACAAAAACATCACCAAACCTCTAAACAAAGACCAAAGCACTTCTAATATTAAACATTGAAATAAATGTGAGCTATACGTATATTTAAGAAAGATTAGTGAAAACTAGATAATTATTTACCTACTTATTCTAGTTAAGGGTCTTGGGTGCCTGGAGTCTGTTCTGGCAGCTCAGGGCTCAAGACAGGAACCCTGGACAGGACACCTTCCCACCACAGGGCACGCTCACACACCCACACTCACTCCAGCTGGGACCACGTAGACGTGACAGTTCACCTAGCATGCACATCTTTGGGATGTAGGAGGAAACGAGTACATAAAGCCCACACAGACATCGGGAGAACATGCAAACTACACACAGTGGCCTAGGCAACAAAGAAATGAGATAGTTACAAATATAAGATCATGTCTTCCTTATTTGTCTTTCGTTCTCTCATTGGATGAGTTGGCTACAAAGTAGATGTTACTGGGAGCATGGGGGTGGAGGTGGGCAAGAATGTCTAAAGAGCTCTGGGGCAGAACAGGGAGTAAATGTGATTACTTGTCAGGAAGTCAGTCATGAGCAGGCCAGAGTAAGGTGTTCTTGGACTTCACTACACATTAGAATTACCATGGGAACTCTTAAAAAATAAAAAAGACCCCGATGGCCCAGGTCTCAGCCAGACCAATTAAAATATCCAACAGTACGCTGTTGGCAAGGGTGTCGAGAATTAGAACCCTTATTCATTGATGGTGATAATGTAATATTGTAGTTGCTAAGGAAAATAGTTTGGCAATTCCTCAAAGTTAAACTTAGAGTTATCCTGTCATCCAGCAGTTTCACTACCAGGTATATACCCAAGAGAATTAAAACCATATGCTCACACAAAAACATGTACCTTAATGTTCGTAACACTAGTCATAATAGCCAAAAAATAGAAACAAGTGTCCATCAACTGATGAGTAGATACAAAAAAAAAGTGTATACATACAATGTAATGCTATTCGACCATTAAAAGGAAGGAAGTACTGATACATGCTACGACATAGATGAACCTTAAACACATTATGCTAAGTGAATAAGCCAGGAACCAAAGGCCACATATTGTATGATTCCATTTATGTGAAATGCCCGTAATAGGCAAATCCATGGAGACAGGGAGCAACGGTTGCCAGGGGCTGTGGGGAGGGGGAAATGTGAAGTGACTGCTAATGGGGTATGTTTTTTCTTTTTGTGATGAAAATGTTCTGGAACCAGATAGTGGTGATGATTGTACAATTTTGTGAATATACTGAAAGCCATTGAATTGTACACTTTAAAAGGGTAAATTTTAATGGTATGTGAATTATATCTCAGTTTTTAAAAATCTTAACAGAAAAAAATATAACTGGGAATAGTTCATTGGCATTTTTTAAGCTCCCAAGATCATTTTTAATGTATAGTAGTAAAGACCTTTTTTTGGAAAATCAGATTTGAACTCTGAATTCTCTGTAGCTTAAATCTTCGTTGTCATGAGCTTCTCATCATTCTTTAAGTGAAACACCACGCAAGGCCTTGCATGATCTGGTCCCTGCTCACCTTGCAAACCCATCTCCTCACCTCTCTGCCCTGCTTGCTGCTGTCAGACTCCACCAGCACACTGTTCTTGCCATTGCTTTACGACCTTGAGCTCATTCTTGCCCTGGAAGCTTTCATCCCCAGAGAGTCACGTAGAGTGGGCTACTCACTGTTCAAGTCTCAGATCAAATGTTAGGTCCCCTTTCCTTTGGCACTAAATCAGCCACTTCCTCTCCTTCTAAGCCACTACCTGTTCTTGCATCCTGATTATTTCCTTCAAGTCATGATCAGAAATGTTTCTGTTTGTTGACTGGTTTGTTGTCTCTGTCACTTACAGTTCCTTTTCACCCTGCACCTAGAATGCTCTGTGAGAGTAGAGGCCCGATCTGTTACGTTTACCACTGGAAAGTATTCAGAGTATGGCAAGTATGTAATAAATATTTGTTGAATGAGTAAATAGGTGACTAGAGCTTCATAAGCAACCAGTTCAAGGAAAGATTGTTTAAGTGTAGATGATTCCTGAACATCTTTGTAGAAGTGAAAGGAACCAGTGAGAATAAGGTAAAATAGCAAATCAAGCAGAAGTACAAGAAATTAAAAGTGACAGAGAAGAGAGGTAACTGATGAAGTGAGGTCTTGAAAAAGCAGTTGACATTTTGAAATACCTGTGTGTTTTCTATTTATAAGTAGCTGAAGTTCAGAATTTTCTTTGACTCGTTAACAATTGGAAATTTTTCTTAGTGACATCGTAAGTTGATGACTTAATATACTTAAAATTATCTCTTTGTTAAAAATGTTGTAGGTACACTTTTGTTTGTTTAAATTTTGTGACACTTCGGGTCATGTTCTCTTTCTCTATGTTCATCTTGTTTTCTTGTGGGATCTTCTTACACTGTCTCCTGTGGAATTTTGACATATGTCTATAGGTAAGAATGTTCTATAAGTCATATAAACTTAAAGGTATGTCTCCAGCCATTCATTTATGTTCCTTGATTGTTTTCCAAGTCATCAATAAAATCTGTTTGAGAGCCTGTCCAGCTCAGATGGTGCTGTTCCTCAGCTAGATGACAAGTCATTTTTCCTGTTAAGGTTAGTCTTGGAATCCATTAGCCAGCAGCTTTTCAAGCCCATTTACATTTCTGGTTAACAATTGAGCCCCCAGTTTTTAAATGAATTGAAATGGAAATCTACTCTCCAGTTGGTAGAAGCATCTGGAATTATGACTTTTTCTCATATCTCCTGGAGAGATTCATGCCTTCTAGGGTTGGTCTTGATTCCTGCCATTCACTGAGTAAATATAATTGACACATGAGAAGTAATCAAAATGATGCATAAATGTGAAGTATGAAATACCTTCCTCATAGGACTGTCAGGAGAATAAAACAAGGTATCATATAAATTGCTTAGACTTGTGAAAGTACTGAGTAAGTATTAGCTGTTATTTATTTTATTTAATCATATGCTACTTTTTAACAGACACTACTTCTAATACAGAGAGGTAGTAATCACCTAATGGCAGTAAGGTACCAATAATGATTTTATTTGTCTTTATTTAATTGTTATATGCCATTTTTGTGATAAGCACTATACCAAGCAACTTTCCAATATTAACTTATGGATTAGTTGGCAATTAACAATTGTTTAACGAATAAAATTAAGCATTACTTTGTGCCAGGGTAAAATATTAACACCGATATGATGACTATCATTTACCAAATACTTGTTTAGTGCTTTACATGTGTCTTTGAGAAGAAAGTACTATTGTTATCCTCATTTCACAGATTTGAAGAAGCTAAGAAGCATGCCCAAGGTTATACAACTAATTGGGAAAGAAAATAGAATTTGAACCCAAGTTTGTGTAACCCCAGAGCCATATTAACCCCATTGTTCCAGAGGTTCTACTGGAGTCAAGTTCTGATAGAGTATAAGAATCCATTCTTTTAGAAAAGTTCTCAAGGTGATTTTAATAAGCCTAATTTTGAAACTAGTGCTCTGGTGATGTGCTTCTCAAACTTTAATGGGAATACAACGTAACAGGGGATCTCGTTAAAATACAGATTGATGCATTAGGTCTGGGCCAGGGCCTGGGACTCTGCATTTCTTACAAGTCTTGGATAATGCAGATGTTTGCTAATTAGCAGATGACATCTTGAGTGGCCAGGCTATTACACGGTTTGTAGAAATGTGAGCTCTTTTTATTGGTTCCAAAGAAATAATTTTCTCTAAGGAATAGGGAGAGGAATTATGAAATGGGGTGGAAAGATTTTCTGGTAGTCTGTTGGTTAGGATTTCACATGTTCATCTGCTTGGCTGCTTAGGTGTGTTTTGCTGAAGTCCTGAGTTTCTCAAGTTGAGTCAGTGGGTTTTGAAGGGACCTCACATTCTCAAAAAGAAGTTTATATTTAGTGCTCTCCATTTGATGAAATAATATATAAGTAATAGGCATAAGCTTATAATCTGAATCACTTGTCAATCATCTTTAACAGAGTATTGCTATGTAGCTTTAGCATCAAGGGATCCCCTAAAGTGACAGAGTTATCTTTAATTCAGTGTTTCTCAAATTGGGGTCCCTGAAGTCTTAAATTCCTAAGTTTAAGACATACTTAAATAATGTCCTTTATAAAGAGCCAGGAGACTCACTAAGATTCAGAATAAATTTGAATAAGCCACTCGACTTGCTGGACTTGACATCTCTAAAATGAGAGGGCCGGCTATGAGGGATCTCTTTCATTCTTTTCTGCTCAAAATTTCTAGTGTTGGTTTTCTTTTTTGGAACAAGTTTCAAAGCATTTAGCAGTTATTTTAGTTGGATGTTAGCATAACATTTGGAAGCAAACCAGAAAGAAACCTGCTCTACCCTAAAGTGAGCTATTCCTCACTCTTTCATCTCCTGTTGTTAATGGTTTGGAAATTTCACATTTAAGGGCCTGCATTTGCTTCTGTGGCCATCGAACCTTATTCCACTATAAGTTAGGTTGCCCATCTAGGCCTGTCAAAAATGACTGATCAAATCCACTGTGAGTCACACAGAAAAGAAAAATAGAGATCTTTCCATTGCCTTCTTTCTGTTTATTAAATTTGAAGACAAATTTCTAAAAATAATGTCATGCTACCAGCTGGTGAGAGTTACAAGAGAAAGAGAGGTATAGGTAGGTTACAGGAGGTAGAGGGAGGATACAGATAGGTTATAGAAGAGAAGTAGAGAGAGGCTACCTTTTATGGCTGAAAAGGTGAGAAACAGGGACTTATTAAATACCTTGAAATCAATATTTTTAGCTCCAAATAAAAAGGATCAACAAATAATACAAAGAAAAAAATTAATTGGCTAGAAATATAAGACCGTGATTTTCATTAATATACTTACTTCTGTTGCTTGTTTATAAAGAGATAGTAGGGCTCAAAGGCTGTTTAATACAAGTCCCTTGTATTAACATTGCATTGTATTAATATTTGTATTGTATTATAATTATTACAAATAATTACTAATTATAATAAAATATTGTATTAATATTTCTTTCTTGGCTAATGCCCACTAATAAGTCTAAGGGTCTAAACCTTGGACTGAGGTCACTCGCTTTTGTGGATTTCAGAAGCCAAGAAATTGCTAAGAAATTGTTTCCTGGAGAGAAGTTTTCCCTGAAAATTCAACAGAATATTGGTACATGCAGCCTTTTTGTTTGGTAGAAAAGATTCAGCAATTTTACTTTAGCTTAAAATAAAATTGCTTTCTGCCATTTTCATGTGAGAGGAAAGTATTTAATATTTATCTCAGTCTTGCAGACAGTTTGAGATCCTGGAGATGCAGATCTTCCCATCAAGCCATATTGACTCTTACACTTTTCCATACTTTTGTCCCTTTTATAGTTCCTGGAATATTTTTCTTCTCCACTGAAAGTAAAACTTGAGAAAATATGTCTGCTAGCAGCACAAATGGGCAGAATTTTACCACAGTTAAAGAAGAGGTAGACTGGATTTGGGTGGACAGAGAAAAGAATATTAGCATTTTGGGGATACCTACATCATGTAGCAGACACAGTGCGATGTACTTTACATACCCCACCATCCACTATTTTCAGATGAGGTATCTGAGGGTGAGGAGTCCAGTGAATGGTGCAAGACCAGTAAGGGAGTGGCAGAGCTGAGACTCGGGCACAGGTGCTTTGAACTCTACCTCTTCATGCTTCCTCTCAACAGACGGTAGCCTGTGGGTTGTATGGATAATCAAAGGAGAAGGAATAGTAAAGAGATTGGAGACCAGTCAGCATTTTGTGTTGTTGGTGGGCTAGACTCATGAGAAGATATATGAGGGAAATATATAAGCTTGTTGGCAAGAGTGGTACCTTGGAAGGAGGGAAATGAAGAGCAGAGTAGCCTGGGGTAGAGGAGAGAGTGGGAATAAGGAAGCCCAAAATGTAACATTAGGAACTAGCTGAATGGATGGATGAATAGCAGAATTTTGGATTGAGGCTTTCTCCCAAAAGGCAGCAAGAAGAAATAAAGATATCAGAAGATTGAGAAGAGAGTTGAGAGGTTAGAATAAATAGAAATGATGTCAGATAGAATCCCTAAAAGGCAAAAGAGTAAACTGAGGTCAGAGAATATTTGAAGAAATCATGATCAAGAATATAAAACATACTATGCAAACTGACAACCTCACATTAAAATTGTTTATGGACTACCAAATAGGAGGAATCAGGTAAGTAGTCCACCGTGGGTTGAATCACGTTCCCCCCAAAACAGCCTCAGAATGTGACCTTATTTGGAAACAGGGTCTTTGCAAATGTAGTAAAAATGAGGTTGTACT
Organism: Avahi laniger; assembly: GCA_963575035.1. Lineage (NCBI taxonomy): Eukaryota > Metazoa > Chordata > Mammalia > Primates > Indriidae > Avahi > Avahi laniger. The sequence goes on along the minus strand of CAUYSK010087502.1, from coordinate 6,357 downwards.
GGATTAGGATGGGCCCTAAATCCAGTGACTTGTGTCCTAATAAGAAGAAGGGAGGACACACAGAGGAGGCCAGGTGAAGACGGGGCGGAGATTAGACTGCTGATGTATCTGCAAGCCAAGGAATATCAAGATTGCCAAGGATTGTTGACAAGCACCAGAACCTAGGAAGAGGCAGAAGAATTCTGCCCTAGAAACTTCAGAGGGAGCACGGCCCCCAGGTTTTGGTAATTGGTTATGGTAGCCTTAGGAAACTAAGACGCAGTCCTGCACTTAGACCCCTTAACAAAACTCTAGTAAGAGTTTTGAGATTAGAACATCGTACAGTGAACAGGAATTTGATTGTCATTGGACTTTTCTCCACAGCAACACCAGAATGCAAGAAGCGAAGGAGTAATAGTTTAAAAGTGTTGAAATAGACAAACTTTGAGCTTAGGATTTTATTTCAGGCTACTTACTTAAATGGAAGGGTAGAATAAAGATACCGTCTTGAATAAAATCTCGCAGTTTGCTACATGTAGACCCTCTCTGAAAGTAATTTTGCAGAATGTATTCTAGCAAAGAAAAAGAAAATGAATCCAATAGGGAGGAATGAACTATGGTAAATAAGAGAAAATAGGGAATTCAGTGTTTTTTGTATGAATAAGGAGTAACAACTTTAGTTTCTAGGAGCATGATGGGGTAGATAATCAGAAAATTCTCTACTAAAAAGTAATTTGAAATGCTGTGCAAAGTATACAAATATTCACTCAAAAGCACAGCTGACCTTTGAAGAAAATGGGGGTCTAAAAATCAAAGAGGAAGCTAAGATTGAAATGAGGCAGTGGTATTGGCGCCCATAGCTGCCTGGTGTGTGCGTGTGTGTGTGTGTCTCTGTAGACCTTTGTAAACAAGATCAATGACAATATGATGACTAGAGTAAGCAATGGGGGTTACAAAAAGCATATAAATAATTATTTGAAATTATAACAAGATTATTTCAACACAGAAATTAGGATATGAGGAAGATAGCATAGGGTACCTGAAAAGTCGGAGGTGTAAGACTATACCAAGGACATAGATATTGATCTACTTTTAGACATGGATAGGGAAATTGAGCATTAGTATGGATAGGACAAGATAAGAATAACCACTATTGAAATAAAATTAGAATGTGTATTTTTCATATCCATGAGAAAAAACTTGATCTAAGCTTTGGAAGGTAGGAAGGGAAACATGTGAAACAAACAAAAAGATGAAATAAGATTTCTGAAATAAGCTCAAAGAATAATTAACATAAATGTGCAGGCGTTGAAGTTATCAAGCAAATTATCTAGTTGATAGAAAACAAGATGCTATAATATATTATTTATAAAAAGACATTTGAAAGGACATAGGTTGAAATAAGGTTATAGAAAAAATTATACTTATTAAGTACAAACAAAAATGAAACAGAAACAAGATCAAGTGAGTAAAACAATCAGAAACATGCACGTGTAATAATATAACTTTGAAATATAGAAAACAATAGAGTATGGCATTTGACATCGACTTAGCAATTGTGTTAGAAATTTAGCAGAGTTCTCTCAGAAACTGATGAAGCAATGAGACAAAAAGTAAGCAGAGATAGTGTTTTGTATGATAATTAATGGATTTGAGCTACCATGTGTGTATTATAGAATTTACTCAACAAAAGCAGAATATATTTTATTTTGGAGGGCATGTAGCTTAGGTACAAGCTTCATCTTTTAATGGATCAGGAAGGAAGCCTCAAATTCTAAAAAATCAACAGTATAGAGTTCTTTTTTCTAACTACAGTTCTATAAATCAGACATTATTAACAAAAAGATAGCAAAAACAGCCCATATATCTGGAAATGAAAAGATGTACTATGGAATAACCCTCAGGTTAAATAGGAAACGATAATAAGAATAGCAAAATTTTAGAGCTCAGTGATAATAAAAGCACAGTAGGTGAGAGATACAGCTAATGGAATACTTTGAAGGCAATATATAGCTTTTGTTACCCAAGAGAAAAACACAAATTCTGAAACCCCATAAGCTCTATGTTTGACTCAAATAACTAGAAAAATAGTAAATCCAACAAAACAAGGGAAAAAAAATCAGAGGAAAGAGATATAAGTGCAGCAATGAAATAATAATAATAAAAGCTAAGGAAACAAGAGTTGATTCTTTGAAAAACTTAATAGGCTAGAAATAACTCTTCAATAACAGGTTAAGATAATATATACATAGATTATGATAAAATAAATTGGGTAAAAGAATTATAGATTATATTTTAAATCTATTAAAAATAATATGAATTTATACCAATAAAGTTGAAAACTTATCTGAAAAGGATATATTGCTAAGAATGATACCAAAAATACTTAAGGAAATCAGAAAACATTAAATAAATTATAATAATTATCAAAACTTAATCATCTCACTGTAATAGGGAAAGAGGCACAGATCGTTTGACAAGGCAGATCTATTTAACTCTCAAGGAACAAAAAAATGCTTGTTCATAAAATTTCTTTTAGAAAAAAGAAGAAAAAAGCCCAACCTACTAAATTTGATCTAGATAACAAAAACCAGATAAGTTTAGGTTAAAAAATATTATTGGCCAACTTCATTTATGACACTGAACACTAAAAATTCAAATCTATAGTATATTAAAAAATAATATATCATGACTGAGTTGAATTAATCATAAGAATGAAAAGATGGTTCAATGTTTAAAAAAATTTGTTGATGTAGTTTAGCATATTAATAGCAAGAAACAGGCAATTACATCATCAATGATATAGAAAAAATATTTAATAAAAATAACATTTTTCTTTTTAAAAATGGAATCAATCCTTAGCAATCTTGAAAGAGAAGGTATTTTTTTCTTTAGCTTGATGAAGGCTTTCTGCTAAACACCTATAGCATCATTCTTAATGGAAGAAACAAAAGTTTAAACACATTTTTTTGAGGTTAGTAACAAGAAAAGGATGCCTGTATTACTTCTACTTTTCAACACATTGCCAGATACCTAACTAATGCAGTAAGACAAAGAAACAAAAAGTAGAAGAATTGAAATGAGAGATATGATCGTCATCATTTCTAAGTGAAATCATCTATATAAAGACCCAAACAGAATCAGCAGAAACCATTAACAGCAATACAACAGTTCAGCTCGGTTGCCAGCTATGAGAACAACATATAAAAATCAATAGCTTTCCTCTGTATTGGAAGTAACTAATGATAAACTATGACAATAATAAGATACCATTTATAATAGTGGCATAAACTAAAAGCTATCTAGGAATAAATCTAAGACAGAATGCATAAAACATATAAGGGAAATTTAAAACTGTATTATATGAGTTTTATTATGGTATTAAAGAGAATAAATGCAGTGCTCATAAATGGCTTCATTGAATATTGTGAAGATGTCACATTTCCCTCTCATTAAAATTTAAATTCAGTCCAACTAATATCTAAGCGAGACTTTTTTTTTTTTTTTTTGAAGGGGCAGAGTTGAGGCTAAAATTTATATGGGAGAATAAATAAATAAAAGATCCTCTCTCTGCAAGACATTAACAGTATATAGCAGAAGTTGGCAAACTACAGCCAACAAACCAAATCCAGGCTGCTGCCTATTTTTGTAAATAAAGTTTTATTGGGACACGGCCACATCCATTCATTGTATCGTCTATGGCTGTTGGTATGTTACCAGGACAAAGCTGAGTAGTTGCAACAGAATTTGGCCTGCTGCATCTGGCCCTTCAAAGAAAAAAGTTGGTGACCTCTGTTCTACAGTATCTGGCATAGAATCAGAACAGAACAGAATTCAGACTCTTTCCTATGTATATATGGGAACTCAGTCTAATCATTTCCAGGAATTGATACTAAGAAAATTGACTCACGAAAGGAGAAAAATGAAACTATTTCTGTATTTCATACTATAAACAAAATTCCAAGTGGAATAAATACCTAATTGTTAAGGGTGAAAATATGAAATTGATAGAAAATAGAGGAATATATTTTTGCAACCTTGTAGACAAGAATTTGTTACATAAGATTCAGAGCTTGAACTATCAAAAGAAATTTGATGGATTTGAATACATCAAAATGAATGATTTTGGTTCAATGGAGGGAACAATAGAAAAATTAACAGATGGTGAAAATATAATCATCATATTTATTAGACCATGTTCAATATTTAGAATATACAAGGGACTCTGGAAAATTAGAAAATAGAAGGGAGACCAATATTTAAAAGGATAAAGTATATGAACTGACAATTCGTGGAAGGAGAATCATACGTACTTGTGTGCGCACATGCACACCACTGTTAGAGACAAGCAAACTGAAAAGAAATGCCATCTTACCTATTAGTTATTAAAAGCTGGGAAAGCAGATAGTACTATCAAGTGCTGGTAAGAATATGGAATATAGAAATCCTTATCTATTGCTGCTGGAAATGTAAGCTGGTGCATATATTTTAGAAAATCTAAGTATGCATATGACCTGAAACCCAGTAATGGGATGCTACTATAGGAATCCAAGGAAATATATATAAGAATGGTAATCATAGTGTTATTTGTGGTAAAAGATCGTAGTCAAGCTAGCTTTTTAGCACTGGAGGAATGGGCCAGGACTACTACAGTGGAATGCAGTGAGAAGGAATAAGCCGTGAGGAGGAGTTATTTATAACAACACGGGTGAGTCTCTAAAACAATATTGAGAAAAAAAAGAAGACTGATATTTAAAACATACAATTTATATACAAAATTAAAAACTGTGTATAGGAGTCCTAAATATTTTTTACATATATGCAAACATGTAAAGAGTATTCTAAATAGTACATTAATTATTAAAAAAATGAATCCCTGTGGTGGAAAGGGAAGGAATGGGGTGGGATTAGACATAGAGGACAACAGAGAAAATTGTAAGAAGAAAAATTAAAAGGCAAAGAAGGGCCTTTTTTAGGTTCCTGATAATAGTAGCTTGTCAACTAAAGCCTGTGTTTAAGTCAATTCTGCACAATTGCCCTTAAGAGGAAACAACCTCCAGGGGCATTACTCTTTTCAGCAGAATCCAGGTGCTCTGATGGTGTCAATGGGTATGGATCTCTCTTTGTGTTGGCTCTCTCTGCCTCGGCTCTCTCTGCCTCGGTGTTGGCTCTATTATCGGGCAGACTCTTTTTAGGGAGATCTCTAGCTCTTTCAGAGTCATAGTCTATCAGCCTGGAGACTCAGCTGAAAGAGAGAGCTCTTGTTAGTGTCAGCAATATTCTTCTGAAGGGTATTCTTGCACTCGATTGGTCCGTTTTGTGTCCTGTATGTTCACTCCCGAACCAATCATATGTCAGAGGACTATGGGTGCCTGGACTACCTGTCCATCCCTAGACCCAGGCAGTAGGAATAGCCCACATTTAGAATATGGTTGGGTGTTGCCCCAAGAGAAATAAAAGTGATATGGCTGCAACTATAGGAAGTAGATGCTGGGCAGGCAAATAACCACAGGTAGCTTAGCGGTGACTTGAATCAATTCTGTCTGTAGAATAGTTGGCATGATTTGCTATTTTTATTCCAGAAAAACTGGGGGAAATGAAGAATGGTTAACTCCAAATAACTGAAGCACTAATACTCATATGATACTTGTTTTATATGGCCCCAAAGAACAAATTTATGATAAATAGATGAACTTGGTATAAAAAGCAACGATGTTATTCGTAGAGTTGATTCTTGGAGGAAAGGATAGCGAACTTCCCATCACTGGGCACATTCAAGCATGTGTCAGCCAGCCACTTGGCAGGTTTTGTAGGGAATGGCCCAAAGATTGGGACAATAGTTGGATTTGATTAGTGATCCTAAATCACCTGGGCAGCTTACTCAAACATTGATTGCTAGGCCCTTCTCCCAAAGTTTTTGGTTCAGTAGGTATGAGGCAGGGCCTGAAAATTTTCTTTTCTAGTAAGTTTCCAAGTGATACTGAGGCTATTGGTCAAGGCACCACACCTTGAGAATCACTGGGTTAGATGATTTTCAGCATCCTTATTGACCCATCATTTTTTATGAGCTAGTTATAAATGTTCTAAAAGCCAATCTCTGTATCACTGGAGTAAACCTTCCTACCTTATTTTTCTAGTACCTGAAACGTGTGACTTTCTGGCTATGTGGGTGCTTCTACAGCAAATGACGTTTGCATAGCTCTCTGTCTTGTGTGTCTCTTAGAACTTTAGAATCATTAAATGATCACGCATTTATTGGTGTCCTTTATAAAACAGTCTGACAAAAAAACACATTCGACATGTTTTTCCTCTGCTCTCACACCACCAACAACCAGCAACACACAATACTTCTGTGATCGAATGTGGGGGGAGGGTTCC